>JAJOOH010021087.1:0-11311 GCA_029582605.1 Solanum gracilifrons | reverse complement strand
CAAAATGGATATGATTTGTAACACCCGACTTTTCCAAAACGTCTAAATTAACTCGTAACTTCGTGGAAAGACAAAGAGGGTGAGTAATAAATTAAAAAGGATGTGGTATATCATATTTTAAGTGTTCAAAGGTTTTATCTCAAGTTTTGAAGTTATGTAAGTGGCAAAATAAAAGTTGGCGAAAGTTATCATAAGTTCCTTTTTAAAGGTTTATTTGAAATTTGAGTCAAATGTATTGGATGTTTTCTCCCAATATATAAAGAATTAGAAGTCCTATTACCCATTAAATCGAAGGCCTACGAGTCTAGTTTGCAACGCACAAAACCCCGTATCAAACGGACATCCGAGTAAAAAGTTATGAGGGTTTTACTAGGGACTGCCAGGGCAGAATCCGGGTCGGATCCGGGTCGGGTAAAGAAATATGGTATGTCGGCTATTTAACGTTTTTAACCATGGAAACAGTTCATTTCAGTTCTAAAACCAGAGAAAAAGCTTAGGAGAGGGTTTCTATGAAGTCCTAGCATAATGAAGGTTTGTTTTGACGATTTCTACCATTAAACATTGCCCCTGTGCCTAGAAACGTAATCCCTACACGTGGCAATTATTTTTCCCTTCTATTTGTTGCGTTTCGAGCTGGGTTTTGAAGATATAAATTTGTAATTATTGGTGTTTCTTCAAGGTTTTAACTTGGTTAACTAAGGTAATCATCTCGGGACTCTTTTATGATTGTTTTTATGAATTTCTACGGGTGTTTCGACAACTTTGGGCAATATGGCAAATCTGCCGATATAAGATTAATTATAAACTATTTGTAGGTGCGTACCAGCTGTGTATATATAGTGTTTGCGAAGCTTAGGACATAAGGAACAACTTTTGTGAAGGAACTACGGTCTTTCGAGCGTTCATTGGAAAGGTATGTTAAGATTATTCCCTTTATCCACATGTTTCCTTAGATGTAGTTAACGTTGGTGATCTTGTAGATGTATTTGTGAATGGTTGGCTGATTGGGTGGTTATATCCCCTCATTTTAGGGACTCACGATCTATTAAGAAAGACCCTAAGTTAAGAACGACTTGGAGATTATTCATATATATATTGTTTATAACTATATTACTCGCCTTCAACCTAGTTAATTGTTTGTTGTTGCCGTTGGGGCTATTGTGGTTAGCTGTTGAGCTATGAACTGCCTATGGAGGCTATGATGTTGTCTAATAGGACTATATTGTTCCTAGAAGGGCTATGAGTTGCCTACAGGGCTTTATTGACGCCTAAGAAGGCTATGTGCTTCCTACAGGGCCATGTTATTGCCTAAGAGGGCTATGAATTGTCTATAAGCTGCGTTGATGCCTAAGAGAGCTATGTGCTGCCTACGGGGCTATATTAATGCCTAAGAGGGCTATGTTATTACCTACGGGGCTAGGGGACTACTGGTAGGGGTATATAGGCTGATTGGCACCTTTCGGGCTTATGGGGGCCTGAGTAGGTGGTCTTGTGTGCTGTTTGTACCTGCCGAGCTTATGGGGGCTTGGTTAGGTTGTTGTTTCATTATTTTTGATAAGTTTAGATTTAGGAGAAGGTCAGTACACTTATCTTAGCCTTGATTTATATATCAGATTATTCCAGTATATCAGGATACCTCATCATAGACTATTGCCTTTCACACTCTGTACATTATTTTGTACGGAAGCCCCATTGCCTGGGGGCGCTGCATTCATGCATGCAGGTCCTGACAGACGACTGAGTAGACCTCCTCAGTAGCAGGATTGACTTTTATCCGGTTGGCTAGCCCCTTTCCTCCGGAGCTGCCAGAGTTGGGAGGTTTGTTACCTTTTGTTGCATATATCTTTATGGGTAGGCTGGGGCCCTCTCCCGCTAATCTTTACTAATCTTAAAGGCTTGTAGACTAGTGTGTGGAGTATATAGCTATGTTATGGCCATACTGGCCTATGTGGTTGGTTTGTTGAAGTTTGTGAGTTGTTTGATGTATTGTATTGATATATACCTGCTTTTAATTTTGGTATAGATATCATGGTGGCCTCGATGGCCCAATCAGGACTTTTGTGCTAGTTGGCTATTTATTTATATGATCTCCTGGGAGTAGCTGTTTCTTTTATAGATCAATTGGCAGGGGCCTTGTCGGCCGATGGCTTAGTTTTAAGCTGAGATATACTTGTTTGATTTCTTGATTACGTGTGGCTGCCATGCGCTAGTAGCAAATGGTTCAGCAGGGTCGGCTCAGGCCTGAGTTTTGGCATTAGGAGTCAGTTGCGCCCCTTGAGTTTGAGGTGTGACATGATTGATGGACACTCATCTTTTTTTTGGGTGTATTCTAGGACATTAATTTTTGTTTTACATAAGATCGTACAATTTTTTTTCATATTTTCTACTAGAAGCAACACAAAATTGACGATGATGAGGATGCAATACTAATGGAAATTCCAATATCTATTACCGCACTAGATGAAGTAAAAGCCGGTGTTTTGGAGGTAAGATTTTGAAAAATTTCTCCAATTACAATTTGTTTAATTTATTTTCTTTTCAGTGATGTAAAAAAATATTTTGATGGGCTCTTGAACATTTTTTTTTTATGTTAATTGTGTTATGAAATAAAGAGAAATTCTATAGGTCAAAATTTGAATGCATATTTGAATAATAACATGTACATTAATCTTTGAATATACTTTTCAATATTAAGATGTAAATACTAAATAATAAGACTACTTATTATTGTACATATGATTATAAGAAAAGCTCTATTAAATAAATTAATAAATATAAGTCTTAGAAATATGGCTAAAAGAACACTTTTTTTAACCTTTATTAGCAAAAACTCGACTATGGAAGAATATATGGTTCATAGAATAAATTTTGAAAGATTCAATTGATTTTTCTAGGAAAAAACAATTGTGAATGATAATGATAGCGATCAAAAACCAATGTTTTTCCTGTTGATCAGTGTGTTTGTACAAACAAAATAAGAAAACTTTGATTTTTTTTGTTCAGCTCACCCAATAAATGTCAAAAAAATATCCAGGCGAGTCATAGGACCTTCCATACAGTATGAGTGTGTTACATAAAACCTAATCATAATATAGGTGCCATTTAAGCCATTTTCCTTAAAAATTAATGAAAATATACTACATCAATAAAATATTTCAAAAAAATAATATGGTGTGTGATGAATATTGGTAGTGGTTATGAATGTCAATTGAGATTTTATGTTGACTAATAATGGTGTGTTGATAGTAGACATATTTGTAATGGTTGTTTTAAAAGTTAATGAAAGTAGTTCGGTTGTCACGACCCAAGGCTAGTCCCTAGATGCGACACGGCGTACTTGACCCCGAACGGGTCTCATACAAGCCTAATAGCCATTCATTGCATTTGACATACAAATAGTGCGGAATTAAAAACTTATTTAAATCCAAACAATCCAAAATACTCATTAAAATCCTTTAAAAGACACAACGGAAGTCTAAGTCTCACATGGCCATTTAAACAATGACTTGAAAACTAAAGTAGGGACACGACCCTTTACAATCGAAAATACAAGAAATGTCTATTACATGAAATAAAAGGAAACTTCTAAACACTTGTCCTCGATCTATGTGGACATACCACTTGATCTAGGAAGATTAGAAATCCAAGCAGTTCAATCTAGATAGAAAAAATCACTTGTCGGAACCTACACTTGTAGTAAACATAGAAGAAGAATGTAGTTAGCACAATTAAGTACTAAATATGATATTCATGCAAAACCATGCTTAAAATGAACATTTTGTTTGAAAGTCATGATATATGCCATTTTTGATAAACTTCTTGAACACAAGCATAATAGGCATAATATAAGACATAATCAACATACAAGTCATAATATCACATTTAGACAATATCAACATGTAAGCCATTACCTTCACATTAGACCTTCCCCACAAGTAACCCTCATGACATACCTTGTGCAATATGTGGATAGCGTCCCATACCACCATCCACACTAAGACACCACATTAAAATCACCAAAAGTGAACTTAACATTCATTCCTTGTCACCTTTACACAATATCAATACATAAGAGATAAACATTACATAAGGCATGACAGGGAAAATATCACATAATACAACCCAAGTGTAGCATGCATCATTACTTAAAGCATTTAAAAGTCAACATTCAACAATAAATTCATTTAGAGGACTTTCACACATTTAGAGTACTTTCATACAATTGTCAGTAAGACATAGAGAACTCACTATGACCCTCTCAAAGCCTACTCATACAATGCATGGATGGCATTTGATACTACCACCCACACATAATAGAACCTCTCAAGAAACCATAATGCACATCTCACATGATGGGAATAAGCGTTTAACTGACATAGAACATTCAAGCTAGACATGGAATCCGGTGTTCTAACTCTACACCGAAAAGAGGTGGTCTAGTTTCCTAAGGAAGATCGGTAATATTAGGTTCGATAGAATCCATTGCCTAATATCCTATGTGGGCACATAGTTTTGGGATAGGAAGATGGTCATTGGGACCCTTAGCTAACATTGGAAGAGTTTCCACCTTACCATATCCTCTCGGTGCTTAGCCTACATTCCCGTAGAGTATTTCAATTATATTACATCATTGTACTTGAGAGGGCCACCAACATTAGGCCTACTGATCCAAAGCACATACACAAGAAAGGTCACCACCATTAGGTCTACCGATTCAAGGTACATTTAAGGATAGCTCATTAATCTTCCTAGAAAGAGCCACCACCATTAGGTTTATCGTTTCTAGGTTCATCATTTCACACAAGAAGGACCACCACAATTAGGTCTACCATTTCAAGGTTTAACATTCACATTATTTTCTAGACTCCTTATGAAAGGCTACCAACACTAGGTCTACCAATCCAAGGTTTAGCCTAGAATTTTTCATCATTCATTCATGAAAGGCTACCAACACTAGGTCTATCAATTCAAGAGATCAAATTCACCTTTTCATTCATTTATACAAGAATAAGATGCCTTAACCTACCAATTCAATATATACAATACATAGAAGAAAACCCTTCACATTCCATCATCATCATTCATGAGTGTTAATAGAGAATATACATTCAATCACAACACATTTATATTCTCAACATGATCATCATTCGATCATTGGAATCACATGTATATCCTTCACATTATAATCACACATTTATCATTCATGCTCTGCCTTTCAAGGCCATGTTCACACAACACATAGTAATTAAACACCTCCACCTTTCAAGAGGATCAATAAAATTAGGTAAGAGTAATAGAATAATTAAAACATTCTAAATCAATATAAACCTAAACAATTCATATTACATTATAATCAACCAATTCCCAATCTCAAATCCCAACATAGGAATTTGGGAGAAAACATGGGTTCTAGGAAGAATTCACCTTAAATCATCTTTAAATCCACAATAAATACACAATTCAATGCAATAAAGCCTTTAGAAATCATTTTGAATCGAACCCGTGCATAGATTGAAAAGTAGGGTTTTGTGGAAACATTGAAGATCTGAATTTACTTTTGAGATTGGATCATTGAAAGATACTAAGTCAAGGATGAAGAACACCAACCCTTTTTAACAAGAAATCCACGAAATACCCTTGAAAAACTTGAAGATTTGACCTTGGAAGCTTGAAATCTTCACCTCCAATGGAGGTTTCTAGAGAGAGCTTTTTGAGAAGAGAAGTTTCTAACTTTCGGGTGTTTTGAAATAAAGAGTTGAAAATAGAGTTTAATAGTTTTAATACTCTTAAAATACTTTAATTAACCTAAAATAACCATCCAAACACTTAACTAAGCAAAGGGTGAATTTACCAAACCACCATTGCCTTGGCTGAACTAAGACAACAAACCAGGTAGGGACCACGACCACCAAACCACAGACCGTGGTCTGGTTGACGCCCTATCCTGGTCAGCCATAGTTTGTGTGTGAGGCTTGGTTTGGTGACCCTTGACCTACGGAGGCCATTCACTGGGCGTGGATGGACCTATGGGGCGTGGACCCCTTCCGTAGGCCACTCCATTTTTGACAACTTTTTGTTTGCAAGGGGCCTTGGGGGTTAGGCTTAGGGTCCTCCTCAAGGACACCTATGGTGGTCCTTAGGGAGTCGTACCTTGACGTTTAACCCGTAAACCCCTCAACCATAGCTCGGTACAACATTAAACCACCTTAAACCTCATACCAAACTCAAAGACACACTAGTTAGGCTCTAGTTTCACTTATTCATTTTATGGGTTATTACATTATCCCCCACTTAAGAACATTCATCCTCGAATGACACTTAAAACACATTAAGGGGTTAACGACTCAAGACTAGCAGCCCATCATGCATGCAACATTATAAACACATGTACAAAACTAGGAGGAAACATCAACTCCACATCAAAAAGCACAAAGAAAAACAAGAAAGTAGGAACTACTTCTATAAACTCAGTATGCATCAAAACTTCACATTTCTGATTACATTGGAGGCATTACCTTCTCCAACTCATATCATGCTCATTACAACATCATTAAGCATATTATGAAACTTCTTCATAAAAACACATTAGCTATGTTCAACATTCAACCTCATGAAGCATATAGACAACTCATACCAAATGCAAATCAACATAAGGAACAATAAATCATGCAAACTCATTTTCCCATTTAAACATAAAAACATTAAGAACATGCATAACATAAGGAGAACATCCAAACACATAATCACACATGACTCCAAAAAATGAAACAAGCTACAAGAAACTTCTTGGTTTCAAGCTCGAATAAGAATAAAAAGAAAGAGATAAGGATATCACAACTCTCAACAACCTTAATATTCAACATACCATACCCAACAACTTAGGAGAAACCCCAACTAAGGATAACATGAAACAACATACGAACCTCAACAACACATTGTCAACTATAAGGAACTATTACTTTCTGGTACCTTCATCTGGATTAGCTCTTTTGTCCTTGTTAGCTTGAAGAGCATAGAAATGGTTCCTCTTTGGAGCATCAAGATTTAGGTCATTAAGAGAATTTTGTTTGGCCTCCCTTTCTCTAGCTATAAGAGTAGGACAATTTCACAATTGGTGATCACTTTTTCCAAACCCATAGCACCCACTAGTACCGACTAGGCATTTCCCATGATGCTTCTTTCCACAATTTTGACGAGTAGGTTGAGCAAATGGAGGTCCACTACCTGTCTCTTGACTAACCTTAGGAGTAGTTGAAGAATCTTTGTTTGGATCTCTCGGACCTTGCTCATCGGGCCTAGACCTCTTCAACTCCCTATCCTTCCTCTTGAGTTTGGACTCCTCAATAGATTGAGCATACACCATAAGTCTAGAAATGTTCATGTCATCATGGAGCTTCATTGTATGGCACTCTTCCTTTACTAGGTCGGATGCACCGATAACAAATTCACTCATCTCATTCCTAGGGTTGGATACCAAAGATAGAGCATACTTAGATGAAAGGGTGAATTTCAAGGAATAGTCTGCCACATTCATATTACCTTGCCTAAGGTTTATAAACCCTACCACCTTACATTCCCACTTCTCACGGGAAAAGTACCTACCAAGGAAAGCTTCTTTAAACAATTCCCAATTAATAGACCTCGCCCCTATAGGCCTTTTGATTTTCCATTGAGTGAACAAAATTTGGGCGGCATCTTTCAATTGTTAGGAAGCAAGTTCCACTTTTACAATAGACGTTACCCCCATAGCATTGACTATCTTATACACCTCATCCAAAAAGTCTTGGGGATCCTTTCCCGCCTTGGAACATAGAAAAACTGGAGGGTTCTTCCTCACAAAGTCCCTCAACCTAGAAGCCATAGTACTCTCAATAGCATTCACTCTTTGCCCCACATCTTTAGTAACTTGGGCCATCATAGCTTAGGCCAAAGTTAGAAAAGCTGGCCTCATCTCATCATTAGTCATGTCCGGAGCACCAACCAAAACTTCATTTTCTTGAGGAACTTGGTTACCTTGAGGACCTTGAGGATCTTGAGGAGGAACTCTCTCATTCACCACTTCTTCTTCCACTCTCCTTGTGGGCGTCCTTCTTGTATTCATATCCTATAAACAAAAAGAGAAGGATTAGGAAAAGGATACTTATAAAACTAAACTCTAAGGAACGGCTTCAAGAATAATGAAAGAAGTGTACCTTCCTAACGTCCTATAACCTCATGCTCATACATGTGTCGCGACTTACACCAATGAACAAGACTCTACTAGACGTGGCTTGTGAGACATCAATCCTAAAATCCATTTCCAAAATCGTATGCTTTGATACCATATTTTTCACAACCCAAGGCTAGCCCCTAGATGTGACACAATGTACTTGACCTCGGAAGGGTCTCATACAAGCCTCATTGCCTTTCATTGCATTTGACATAGGAATAGTGCGGAATTAAAAACTTATTTAAATCCAAACAATCCAAAATACACATTAAAATCGTTTAAATGACACAGTGGAAATCTAAGTCTCAAATGTCCATCTAAACAATGACTTGAAAATTAAAGTAAGGACACAGACCTTTACAATCGAAAGGACTAGAAATGTCTATTAAATGAAATAAAAGAAAACTTCTAAACACTTGTCCTCGATCTATGAGGACATACCACTTGATCTTGGTAGATAAGCAATCCAAGCACTTTAATCTAAATAGAAGCAAACACTTGCCGGAACCTACACTTAGTAAAGATAGAAGAAGAATGGGGTTAGCACAATTAAGTACTAAGTATGACATCCGTGCAAAAACATGCTTAAAACAGACATTTTGTTTGATAGTTATGATACATGCCATTTTTGATAAACTTCTTGCACACAAGTATAATAGGCAAAATATAAGACATAACGAACATACAAATCATAATATCACATTTTGACAAGATCAACATGTAAGCCATTACCTTCACATTATACCTTCACCTCAAGTAACCCTCATGTCATACCTTGTGCAATGTGTGGATAGCGTCCTATACTGCCATCCACACTAACGCACCACATTAACGTCACCAAAAGTGAACTTACCATTCATTCCTTTTCACCTTTACACAATATCCATACATAAGAGATAAACATTACATTAGACATGACAAGGTAAAATAACTCATAATATAACCCAAGTGTAGCATGCATCATCACATTAAGCATTTAAAAGTCAACATTCTACAATAACTTCATTTAAAGGACTTTCACACATTTAGAGGACTTTCATACAATAGTCATTAAGACTTAGATAACTCACTATGACCTTCTCATATCCTACTCGTGCAATGCATGGATGTCATCCCATACTACCACCCACACGTCATAGAACCTCTCAAGAAACTATAATGCACATCTCACTTGATGGGAATAACCGTTTAACCGACATAGTCTATGCAAGCTAGACATGGAAACCAGTGTTTTACCCCCACACCGAAAATAGGTGGTTTACTTGCCTAAGGAAGACCTATAATATTAGCTTGGATAGAATCCACTGGCTAATATCCTATGTAGGAATATAGTTATGGGATAGGAAGATGTTCATTGGAACCCTAGCCTAACATTGGGAGAGTTTACGCCTTACCATATCCTCTCGGTGCTTAGCCTATATTACCATAGAGTATTTCAATCACATTACATCATTGTACTTTAGAGGGCCACCAACATTAGGCCTACTGACCCAAAGCACATACACATGAAAGGTCACCACCATGAGGTCTATCGATTCAAGGTACATTTAAGGATAGCTCCTTGATCTTCCTAGAAAGAGCCACCACCATTAGGTCTAACATTTCTAGGCTCATCATTTCACACAAGAAGGGCCACCACCATTAGGTCTATTGTTTCAAGGTTTAATATTCACATTAGTTCCTATACTCCTTATGTAAGGGTACCAACACTAGTTCTACCAATCCAAGGTTTAGCCTAGAATACTTCATCATTCATCATTCATTCATTCATGAAAGGCTACCAACACTAGGTCTACCAATTTAAGAGATCACATTGACCTTCTCATTCATTTATACACGAATAGGATGCCTTAGCCTACCAATTCAATATATACAATACATAGGAGAAAATCCATCACATTCCATCATCATCATTCATGAGTGTTAATAGAGAATATACATTCAATAACAACACATTTACATTCTAAACACGACCATCATTCTATCATTGGACTCACAAATGTATCCTTCACATTATAATCAAACATTTATCAGTCATGCTTTGCCTTTCATGGCCATTATCATACAATACATAGTAAATAAACACCTCCACCTTTCAAGTGGATCAATAAAATTAGGCAAGAGTAATAGCATAATACAACATTATATATTCATATAAACATAAACAATTCACATTCCATCATAATCAACCAATTTCCAATCTTAAATCACAACATAGGAATTTGGGGGAAAACATGGGTTCTAGGAATAATTCACCTTAAATCATCTTTAAATCCACAATAAAATCACAATTCAATGCAATAATGCCTTTAAAAATTGTTTAGAATCGAACCCATGCATAGATTGAAAAGTAGGGTTTTGGGGAAACTTTGAAGATTTGAAATTACTATTGAGATTGGCTCCTTGAAAGATAATAAGTAAAGAATGAAGACCACCATACATTTTTAAGAATAAATCCACGAAATACCCTTGAAAAACTTGAAGATTTGACCTTGGAAGCTTGAAATCTTCACCTCCAATAGAGGTTTCCAGAGAGAGCGCTTTTGGAGAAGAGAGGTTTCTAACTTTGGGGTGTTTTGAAATAATGAGTAGAAACTAGAGTTTAATACTTTAAATACTCTTAAAATACTTTAATTAACCTAAAATAATCGTCCAAACACTTAACTAAACAATTGGTGAATTTACCAAACCACCCTTGCATTGGCCAAACGAAGACAGCAAACTAGGTGGGAACCACGACCACCAAACCACGGACCGTTATTTGATTGACGCCCCGTCCTGGTAAGCCGCGATTTGTGGCTGAGGCTTGGTTTGGGGGCCCTTGACCTACGAAGGCCATCCACAGGGCGTGCATAGACCTACGAGGTGTGGACCCCTTCCGTAGGTCACTCCATTTTTGAGAACTTTTTGGTTGCAAGGGGTCTTGGGGGCTAGGCTTAGGGTCCTCCTCAAGGACCCCTAGGGTGGTTCTTGGGGAGTCATACCTTGACTTTTAACCCCTAAACCCCTCAACCGTAGATCGGGACATCATTAAACCACCTCAAACCTCACACTAAACTCAAAGACACACTAGTTAGGTTCTAGTTTCACTTATTGATTTTA
>JAJOOH010021086.1:0-14156 GCA_029582605.1 Solanum gracilifrons | reverse complement strand
ATATATTACATGTGCCTTATTGCTTTATATTGAGTTCAGTTATTCATGAGTTAAACAGAGCCAAGGTAAGTCTTCTTTTATACTCCTTTCAAGATTATGTTGTTTAGCATTCCAACTTGCATACTCGTACATTCAATGTACTGATGCCAGTTGGCCTGCATCTTATTATGATGCAGACGCAGGTAACCAGGATCAACATCCAGCGCGCCGTTGATCCAGTTGAGCATTCCAGAGTCAATGGTGAGCCTCCTTGCATTCCGGAGGACCCTTTTATTCGCTTTCCTAGTTTTTCTTTATCATGATGTTGTTGAGTCTGTCCCAACATCCATATCAAGTATATAGAGGCTTCATAGACAGTCAGACAGTTAGTACTGAGTCTCTTATCTATGTATTTGCAGATATTTTGTTTTGAGACATAAGTTGCCATTTTGGCTAAGATATTATCATTTAAACTATTGCATTGAATTTATTCTGTTGAGTTAAGTCTTCCGCTGAGTTAAGTAAGCCAGGCCAAGGGTCCGCTTGGGGCCAGTGATGGTCTCCGAGTGCCAGCCACGTCCAAAGTATAGTCTCGGGGCGTGACAAACTTGGTATCAGAGCACAGAGTTCAAGAGTCCTAGGGAGTCTATGAAGCCGTGTCTGTAGGGTCCGAGTTATCGATGTGAAGCGCGCCACATCTATAATTAGGTGGCTGCAGCATTTAGGAACTATTTCACTTCCTTCATATCCATCTCGTGCGTTAGAGTTTATCTCTAAAAGTTTCTCTCTAATTTGTGCTTGTGCGTGTTTCAGATAACCATGCATTCACGAAGCGCAGCACGAGGTTGTCCAGCTAGGAGAAATGTTGAACCACAAGAGCAAAGGGTACCTAATGCACCAAACGTGCAACCTCAAGGCGAGGTCACTAATGCTGAATTCCTTGAGGCTATCCGGATGCTGAGCCAAGCTGTGACTAACCAGGTTGGGCATCCAAGAGGACCAAGGCAAGATGAGGCTGACACTTTAAGGATTCGCAAATTCTTAAGAAGGAATCCTCCAAGTTTCACTGGTTCGGTCACCACTGAGGATCCGAAAAATTTTGTTGAGGAACTGAAGAAGATTTTTGAGGTGATGCATGTTGTTGACACTGAGAGAGCTGAGCTAGATGCATATCAACTGAAAAATGTTGCTAGGACTTGGTTCGATCAGTGGAAAGGGAGTAAAGTTGAGGATGCACCACCTGCGAGCTGGGCCTGTTTTGAGGGAGCTTTCTTGGGGCGTTTCTTTCCCCAAAAACTGAAAGAGGCCATGGTACATGAGTTCCTCACACTAAAGGAGAATTCTCTAAGTGTTCATGAATATGGGTTGAGGTTCACCCAATTATCCCATTATGCTCCGGAGATGGTTAAGGACATTAGGAGTAGAATGAGCTTGTTTGTTGCTGGGTTGGGCCGTCTATTAAACAAAGAGGGCAGGAAAGTGATGCTGATAGGTGATATGGACATATCAAGGTTGATGGTTTATGTGCAGCAGGTTGAGGAATAGAAACTGAGAGACAAAAAAGAGTTCATAAGTAAGAAAGAGAAGACAGGGAATGAGTCTGGGCGCAGAAAGGCAATGTGAATCGTTCGTCCTTTCAGCAGAAGCAAAAGGAGCCTGCTCCATCATCTACTAGTGCACCTGCACCTCGAAACAAGGGCGAATATTATGGTCAGAATTCGCAGAACTTTAGAGCTAAACTAGCACAGTCCCAAGGTAGTGTGGCTCAAGGAGGTAGTTGGGCTCCTGCATGTGCTAAGTATGGGAGAACCCACCCAGGTAAGTGTCGTGATGGCTTGACAGGTTGTTTCAAGTGTGGACAAGAGGGACACTTCTTGAAAGAGTGTCCTAAGAATAAGCAAGGTAGTGGAAATCCAGCCAATAGAGCCCAGTCTTCATCAATTGCTCTTCCAGACAGGGCTGCACCGAGAAACTTTTAGAACTGGCGGAGGAGCAAACCGCCTCTATGCAATCACTAGTCACACAGAGCAAGAGAACTCTAAAGATGTTATCATTGGTATAATCAAAGTCTTTGCTTTTGACGTTTATACTTTGCTAGACCCAGGAACAAGTTTATCTTTTGTAACCCCTTATGTTGCAAATAAATTTGATAGTATCCCTGAGAAGCTTTGTGAACCTTTCTGTGTTTCCATACCTATTGGGGAATCTATTCTAGCGGAAAGAGTCTATCATGATTGTCCTGTTATTATTAATCACAAAGACACCATGGCTGATCTAGTTGAACTAGACATAGTAGATTTTGATGTCATTCTAGGTATGGACTGGCTTCATGCCTGTTATGCCTCCATAGATTGGAGAACTCAAGTTGTCAAGTTTCAGATTCCTAATGAGCGAGTCATAGAGTGGAGTAGTAGTTCAGCAGTGCCTAAGGGTCGTTTTATTTCGTACCTTAAGGCGAGAAAGTTAGTTTCTAAGGGGTGTGTCTATCACTTAGTCCGAGTTAATGACTCAAGGGTTGAGGTACCTCATATTCAGTCAGTTCCAGTAGTAAAAGAGTTTCCAGAAGTCTTTCCAGATGATCTTCCCGGAATTCCTCCTGAGAGAGAAATAGACTTCGGTATAAACATCATTCCAAATACTCGTCCTATCTCTATTTCGCCATACAGAATGGCACCAGCAGAGTTGAAAGAACTTAAAGAGCAATTGAAAGATCTTTTAGAGAAGGGGTTTATTCGACCAAGTGTCTCACCTTGGGGTGCTCCGGTCCTATTTGTGAGAAAGAAAGATGGTTCCCTAGAATGTGTATAGACTACCGTCAGTTGAATAAGGTTACCATCAAGAACAAATATCCTCTTCCAAGAATTGATGATCTATTCGATCAACTAAATGGTGCTTTTTGTTTTTCTAAGATAGACCTCAGATCTGGCTACCATCAGTTGAACGTAAGGGACTGTGACATTCACAAGACAGCATTCAGGACCCGTTATGGTCATTATGAGTTTCTGGTCATGTCGTTCGGTTTAACTAATGCACCAGCAGCGTTCATGGACCTTATAAACAGAGTCTTCAAACCTTATTTAGATATGTTTGTTATCGTATTCATTGATGACATACTAATCTATTCAAGGAAAGAAGAAGATCATGCTAACCATCTCAGAATAGTTTTTCAAACTTTGAAAGATAAGGAGTTGCATGCTAAGTTCTCAAAATGTGAGTTTCGTCTTGTGTTTGTGGCATTCTTGGGCCACATTATTTCTAGTGATGGGATTAGAGTTGATACTCAGAAGATAGAAGCAGTGCAGAGTTTATCTACACCCACATCTCCAACTGATATTAGGAGTTTCTTGGGTTTGGCTGGATATTATAGAATGTTTGTAGAGGGTTTCTCATCCATTTTGTCACCTTTGACGAAGTTGACTCAGAAGACAGTGAAATTTCAATGGTCTGAAGCTTGTGAGAAAAGCTTTGAGGAATTGAAAAAAAGGTTGACTACTGCCCCATTATTGACCTTACCAGAAGGTACCCAAGGTTTTGTGGTGTATTGTGATACATCCAGAGTTGGTTTGGGTTGTGTGGTAATGCAAAATGGCAAGGTGATAGCTTATGCCTCCAGACAATTGGAGGTTCATGAGAAGAATTTCCAACCCATGACTTAGATTTGGCTGCAGTAGTTTTCGCCTAGAAGATTTGGCAACACTACTTGTATGGTGTTCATGTGTCTATATTCACCGATCACAAGAGCTTGCAATATGTGTTCACTCAGAAAGAGCTCAATCTTAGACAAAGAAGGTGGTTGGAATTACTCAAGGAGTATGAGATGAGTATTCTTTACCACCCAGGTAAGGCTAATGTGGTTGCTGATGCTTTAAGCAGGTTATCTATGGGTAGTACCACCCATGTTGAGGAAGAAAAGAGAGAGTTAGCCAAAGATGTGCACAGACTTGCACGCCTGGTAGTCAAACTTATGGATTCCACAGAAAGAGAAATAGTGGTCACGAACGGGGCATAATCATCACTAGCGTCAGAAGTGAAGGAAAAGCAAGACCAAGATCCCATTTTGCTTAACTTGAAGGCAAATGTCCAAAAGCAAAGAGTATTAACTTTTGAACAAGGGGGAGATGGTGTGTTGAAATACCAAGGTAGATTGTGTGTACCAATAGTGGATGAACTCCAAGAGAGAATCATGGAGGAAGCTCTTAGCTCCAGATATTCCATCCATCCGGGTTCAACCAAAATGTACCGTGATTTGAGAAAACTATATTGGTGGAATTGTATGAAGAAAGACATTGCTGAATTTGCTACTAAGTGTCCAAATTGCCAACAAGTGAAAGTAGAACACCAAAGACCCGGTGGTTTGGCTCAGAATATTGAACTTCCGAAATGGAAGTGGGAGATGATCAATATGGATTTCATCATAGGCTTGCCAAGGTCTCGCAGGCAGCATGATTCTATTTGGGTGATTGTCGATAGAATGAAGAAATCAACCCACTTTTTGCCGGTAAAGACTACCAAATCAGCAAAATATTATGCTAAGCTTTATATTTAAGAGGTGGAAAGACTTCAAGGGGTTCCAGTATCCATTATTTCTGATAGAGGTGCACAATTTACTGCACAATTTTGGAAATCTTTTCAAATGTTTTGGGATCAAACATGAACTTGAGTACTGCTTTTCATCCTCAGATAGATGGGAAAGTAGAGCGTACCATTCAGACCTTAGAAGATATGTTGAGGTCCTGCGTGATTGATTTCAAGGGAAATTGGAATGATCAACTGCCTCTCATAGAGTTTGCTTTAACAACAGTTTTCACGCTAGCTTCCAAATGGCTCTTTATGAAGCTCTTTATGGGAGAAGATACAGATCTCCTATTGGATGGTTTGAAGTTGGTGAAGCAGGGTTGATAGGACCATATTTGGTTCACCAAGCTATGGAAAAGGTAAAGGTGATTCAATAGAGGCTGAAAACGGGACAAAGTCATCAAAAATCCTACATAGATGTTAGGAGAAAACTACTAGAGTTCGAAGTAGATGATCGGGTGTATTTGAAGGTTTCACCCATGAAAGGTGTTATGAGGTTTGGTAAGATGGGGAAACTTAGTTGCCGGTATATTGGACCTTATCGCATAGTCAAGAGGATTGGCAATGTAGCTTATGATTTGGAATTACCACAAGATTTAGCAGCGGTGCATCCGGTATTTCACATCTCCATGTTGAAGAAGTGCATGGGAGATCCTTCATTGATAATACAAACTGAAAATGTGGGGATTAACGAAAATTTATCTTATGAGGAGATTCCAGTTCAAATTTTGGATCGCCAAGTTTGCAAGTTGAGAACAAAAGAAGTTGCATTAGTCAAAGTCCTTTGGAGGAACCAATTTGTTGAAGAAGCTACTTGGGAAGCTAAGGAGGACATGAAAATGAGATATCCCCATCTCTTTGAATCTGGAGAGAATGCAGTCGAAGGTAACAATTCTATTCTTAGTACTCCTTAAATTATTGAGTAAGCATGTGTTACTTGTTTTGCTTGTTGAGTGTTGAACTTGATGTTAATACCCTTAGCATTGTGAAATAAAGCTCATTCAAGGACGAATATTTCCAAAGGGGAGATATTGTAACATCTCACACCTAGAAACGACTGGAAAGAGTTTTAAAATCTGAAAAATAATGATTTTTGGAAAGAACAAGGAAATCTGGAAAATTTTGTCTAAGTTAAGAAAGTGAATTTCTGGTCAAATTCAAATGAGCATATCTCATAGCTCAGGTTTAGTTAGGTATAGTTCAGATATGGTTGGAAAGCCCTTGGAATGACATTTCGAACGATCAAAGTGAATTTTTGATGTCATTCTAGGTATGGACTGGCTTCATGCCTGTTATGACTCCATAGATTGCAGAACTCGAGTTATCAAGTTTCAGATTCTTAACGAGTCAGTCATAAAGTGGAGTAGTAGCTCAGCAGTTCCTAAGGGTCCTTTTATTTCGTACCTTAAGGCGAGAAAGTTAGTTTCTAAGGGGTGTGTCTATCACTTAGTCCGAGTTAATGACTCAAGTGTTGAGGTACCTACTATTCAGTCAGTTGCAGTTGTAAAAGAGTTTACAAAAGTCTTTCCAGATGATCTTCCCAGAATTCCTCTTGAGAGAGAAATAGACTTTGGTATATACATCATTCCAGATACTCGTCCTATCTCTATTCCGCCATACAGAATGGCACCAGCAGAGTTGAAAGAACTTAAAGAGCAATTGAAAGATCTTTTAGAGAAGGGGTTTATTCGACCAAGTGTCTCACCTTGGGGTGCTCCGGTCCTATTTGTGAGAAAGAAAGATGGTTCCCCTAGAATGTGTATAGACTACCGTCAGTTGAACAAGGTTACCATCAAGAACAAGTATTCTCTTCCAAGAATTGATGATCTTTTCGATCAAGTTAAGGGTGCCTCTTGTTTTTCTAAGATAGACCTCAAATCTGGCTACCATCAGTTGAAAGTACGGGAGTGACATTCCCAAGATAGCATTCAGGACCCGTTATGGTCATTATGAGTTTCTGGTCATGTCGTTTGGTTTAACTAATGCACCAGCAATGTTCAAGGACCTTATGAACAGTCTTCAAACCTTATTTAGATATGTTTGTTTTCGTTTTCATTGATGACATGCTAATCTATTCAAGGAATTAAGAAGATCATGCTTGCCATCTCAGAATAGTTCTTCAAACTTTGAAAGATAAGGAGTTCTATACTAAGTTCTCAAAATGTGGGTTTTGGCTTGAGTTTGTGGCATTCTTGGGCCACATAGTTTCTCGTGATGGGATTAGAGTTGATACTCAGAAGATAGAAGCAGTGCAAAGTTGGCCTAGACCCACATCTATAACTGATATTAGGAGTTTCTTGGGTTTAACTGGATATTATAGAAGGTTTGTAGAGGGTTTATCATCCATTTCGTCACCTTTGACGAAGTTGACTTAGAAGACAGTGAAATTTCAATGGTCTGAAGCTTGTGAGAAAAGCTTTGAGGAATTGAAAAAAAGGTTGACTACTGCCCCATTATTGACCTTACCAGAAGGTACCCAAGGTTTTGTGGTGTATTGTGATGCATTCAGAGTTGGTTTGGGTTGTGTGGTAATGCAGAATGGCAAGGTGATAGCTTATGCCTCCAGACAATGGGAGGTTCATGAGAAGAATTTCCAACCCATGACTTAGATTTGGCTGCAATAGTTTTCGCCTAGAAGATTTGGCAACACTACTTGTATGGTGTTCATGTGTCTATATTCACCGATCACAAGAGCTTGCAATATGTGTTCACTCAGAAAGAGCTCAATCTTAGACAAAGAAGGTGGTTGGAATTACTCAAGGAGTATGAGATGAGTATTCTTTACCACCCAGGTAAGGCTAATGTGGTTGCTGATGCTTTAAGCAGGTTATCTATGGGTTCCGATGGTTTGGTTCATAATATAGAATTTCTGGAATGGATGTGGGAAATTATCAATATGGATTTCATCACAAGCTTGCTAAGGTCTCACAAGCAGCATGATTCTATTTGGGTGATTGTTGATAGAATGACTAAATCAACCCACCTTTTACCGGTAAAGACTACCAACTCAACAGAAGTTTATGCTAAGATTTATATTCAAGTGGTGGTAAGGATTCATGGGGTTCCAGTCTCCATTATTTCTGATAGAGGTGCAAAATTTACTGCACAATTCTGGAAATCTTTTCAGAAAGGTTTGGGATCAAATGTGAACTTGAGTACTGCTTTTCATCCTCAGACAGATGGGAAACCAGAGCGTACCATTCAGACCTTAAAAGATATGTTGAGGGCCTGTGTGATTGTTTTCAAAGGAAATTGGGATAATCACCTGCCTCTCATAGAGTTTGCTAACAATAACAGTTTTCATGCTAGCATCCAAATGGCTCTTTATGAAGCTCTTTATGGGAGAAGATGCAGATCTCCTATTGGATGGTTTGAAGTTTGTGAAGCAGGGTTTATAGGACCAGATTTGGTTCACCAAACTATGTAAAAGGTGAAGGTGATTCAAGAGAGGCTGAAAACGGCACAAAGTCGTCAAAAATCCTACATAGATGTTAGGAGAAGACCACTAGAGTTCGAAGTAGATGATTGGGTGTATTTGACGGTTTCACCCATGAAGGGTGTTATGAGGTTTGGTAAGAGGGGAAAACTTAGTCCCCTGTATATTGGACCTTATCGCATAGTCAAGAGGATTGGCAAGGTAGCTTATGAGTTGGAACTACCACAAGAGTTAGCAGCGGTGCATCCGGTATTTCACATCTCCATGTTGAAGAAGTGCATGGGAGATCCTTCATTGATAATACAAATTGAAAATGTGGGGATTAAAGAAAATTTATCTTATGAGGGGATTCCCGTTCAGATTTTGGATCGCCAAGTTCGCAAGTTGAGAACAAAAGAAGTTGCATCAGTCAAAGTCCTTTGAAGGAACCAATTTGTTGAAGAAAATACTTGGGAAGCTGAGGAAGACATGAAAAGGAGATATCCCCATCTCTTTGAATCTGGAGAGAATGCAGTTGAAGGTAACAATTCTATTCTTAGTACTCCTTGAATTATTGAGTAAGCATGTGTTACTTGTTTTGCTTGTTGAGTGTTGAACTTGATGTTACTACCCTTAGCATAGTGAATTAAAGCTCATTCGAGGATGACTGTTTCCAAGGTAGAGATATTGTAACATTTCGCACCTAGAAACGACTAGAGATAGTTTAGAAGACTGAAAAATAATGATTTTTGGAAAGAACAAGGAAATCTAGAAAATTTTGTCTAAGTTAAGAAAGTGAATTTATGGTCAACTTCAAACGACCATAACTCCTAGCTCAGGATTAGTTAGGTGTAATTACAGATATGGTTGGAAAGCCCTTGGAATGATCTTTCTAACGCCGTGACGTTTGTACAATTCCGAGTTCGTATAAGCACGTTATTCCCTTTGGAAGTTAGGCTGTTGGATTAAGGAAATGTCCAAAACCGGGATTTTAAAGGGGTATTTTAGTCTTTTCACTACCCTATTATTTTAATCCGATTTTAGGAGTTTAATATGGGTCAATTCAGAACTTAGTCAGTTTTAGAATTTGGGGTTTCACGCTAGGGATAAGGAGAAAGGAGAATAGAAAAGAATAATAAGAAAAGGGCAAGATTCGCCAAGATCGCTCTAGTTTGATCGTGGTTTCGCTAAGGAGTTACTTCGATCAGGTATGTGAGGCCCTCATAATGTTGGGATTGTTCTCCCACATGCCAAGCATATTATTTCAGTTTGGATTCTTCCTAAAAGTGTTTGAATATTGATGATCTTGATGCCTATTCTTGATTTCATATATTGTTCTTGAATTTGACTGAGTTTGGAAGTTTCTGAGTTCGTTACATCACATTATAGAGTCGTTTTGAGTTAGGTTCTTAGGTACATGTGCTGGGTATCTGTATCTAAAGGTAAGTTAAGAAAAAGAATCGAGTTTGGGTGAATTGGGGCTGAAAAACGAAGAAGAAATTTCGTCGGCCGAAATTTGAAGGTGGTCGCTCGTCGCGCTCTTGGTCCCAAATTTTGAAAATTCTGCTTCGCGTCATGGAGCTGACACGAGGTGTTTTGCCTCAAAATACGTTTTAATTTAATTATGCCTCCGCGTCGCGGACCTACTTCCAAATATTGATTTTTGGTCTTTTCTCATGTTTAGCTATCTAAAATCATTCCTAAACGACATGAGATCTTTCCAATCACAAATCTTAATCCTTGAATCCATAATTCAATTCAAGGATCAGTTAAGAGCCTAGTCAAGATCAGTTAAGAGTCAAAGTCAAGAGAAGTCAAGAGTCAAGTTAAGATAAGTTCTTAAAGTTTTCAAGAGTTTTTATTAAACGTTTTAACTTCGTTTTAAGTCTCAAGTTTCAAGTAAAGCAAATAGTAAGAGTTGAGTTCATTTCTCATAAAAAGCTATTAGGGAACTAAGTATTCCCAAAGAGTTATAAATGTTTCCTCATTTGAACAAGAAAAGGGAACATCGATTCCAAGAGAGTTTTTAAGCTAAGTTTTTGAGTAATTATCTCAAACCAAAGAGAGAAGTTTTGTTTTTACAAACATGTGAGCTAAGTATATTTTAGGAGTAGTATTGAACACCGATATGGGGATGCGAGTTCAGATAACTCAAGTCTCCATAAACCATGTAGCCATCATGGGTAGTAAAGGATCATACTTTTCCGATGACTCCTTAAGATGCTTTTAGCATAGACTAGTGGTTCCACTATGTTAAGCGTTCTATATGACGGCAAAGCATAGGACAGTTCTGGCAGCGTGGGCAAGACGCTGTATCACCACTTAGGCTCATAGTGGTGGTTGTCGGTTAGAGCATCTCCCACAAAAGTTATATTACTTTTATATTTAAGTAAAGTTGAGTTTGTTATTGCTTTATCTTTAACGAACTAAGTTGTTTACACTGTTTTACAAGCTTTATATATATATATTGCATGTGTTTTATTGCTTTATATTGAGTTCAGTTATTCATAAGTTAAATAGAGCCAAGGTATGTGTTCCTTTGTACTCCTTTCAAGCTTAAGTTGTTGTTTAGCATTCCAACTCGCATCCTTGTACATTCAACGTATTGATGTTAGTTGACCTGCATCTTATTATGAAGCAGACGCAGGTAACCAGGATCAGCATCCAGCGCGCGTTGATCCAGTTGAGCATTCCAGAGTCAGTGGTGAACCTCCTTGCATTCCGAAGGACCCTTTTATTCGCTTTCCTAGTTTTTCTTTATCAGGATGTTGTGGGGTCTGTCCCAACATCCATCTCAGTATTATAAAGGTTTCATAGACAGTCAAACAGTTAGTACTGAGTTTCTTATCTATGTATTTGCAGATATTTTGTTTTGAGACATAAGTTGTCATTTTGGCTAAGATATTATCATTTAAACTATTGCATTGAGTTTATTATGTTGAGTTAAGTCTTCCGCTGAGTTAAGTAAGCCAGGCCAAGGGTCTGCTTGGGGCCAGTGATGGTCTCCGAGTGCCGGCCACGTCCAGGGTGTAGGCTCAGGGCATGACAAACTATTTATAGAAAGGGATGACATATAAAAATGAACAGAGGGAGTATCTATTTATTATGACACTAAATATGGTGACTTTTGGAGTGACTCCTCAACCTATAAATAGGGTTATTCTTTCACCATTTTTAAGACACATATGAGACTTGATGACATTTAAATAAGATGATCTCTACATTTTACTCCTCATAGTTAGGAGTCTTTGTCCATTAACCTATTTGTCATTTGTGTGCTTCAAATACACTTTCCACAGAGGTATATATACTTTTGGATATATTTTGTTCACAACTTTCTTTTGTGTCTTCTTTACATTCTAATTTTGTGTTCATCAATAGATCAGATGAATGTGTTTTTCTGTTTGTTCTTTTGATTGTTTTCATGATCAGGTTAGATCATTTCATTTTGGTATGATATCCAACACATTAAGAGGATGATACAAAATTTTGAAGTTACTACCATTCAACATACTTAAGAGGAATGCACATGCACAAAATGGTTCTCTACACCTCAACAACTATCTATGGAGGAAAGGGGAGAATATAATATGGACAGACTTGAATTCCCGTGCTTCAGAAGAAAACAAAACTTCAAGAAGCTTATAACTATAGTGACATATTTGATAATCATTTTTCGACAAATGAAAATTCTGTCAATTTTATTCAACTAGAAATTACATTTATCATTTGTTAGCTTCTAGAATATCAATAGCTATGCATCGGTAAACTATCTTTCAAATTATCAATAACTATGCATCGGTAAACTATCTTACTATTAAGAAATGCTTAGACTTGGAATTTAATCTTCTTCTCAATTTTGATTGTAATTTTGTCTCTATATTATTTGTTGCTCATTAACCTTCAATTTAATTATGATTTATATTACTTAATATGGGACGCACGTGCAACGCACATGTCGAGAACTAGTAATACATAATAAATATGAACATATAATTTTTAACTAGAGAAAAAGGGTCAAATATGCCGCTAAACTATTTGAAAATGTCTAGATATACCCCCATTTGAACTATAACAGATTCAAAGCTAAAATATTAAGAAGTTAAATCCATAAAATTCAAATTTTAAATCCACCTCTTACTTCATGTAGTTTGTCCTCCTTAAAAGTTTCTTTACTTGTAAGAGATAAAACTGTCTATTTTAGATTTTTAGAATTATGAGAAATACATATATTTATTACAACTAAAACTCTAATATGAGGTACTTTCTCTGCTCTAATTTATTTGACACTTTTCATTTTTTGATGGGATAAGACACAAGTACCCCTCCCCCCCCAGACTATGACCGAAATCTCAGAGACACACCTAAACTTAACTGGAGTCCTATTACCCCTCCTAAACTAATTTAAAATGGTATAAATACACCACAAACGCTGACATGGCATAGAGAGTGTGCACACTCTCTTGAAGGCAAGTGATGAGTGCACAAATTGAACACATATCATTTTTTGATTGGTAACTTTATAATTAGTTAGTACACATATTTATTGATATTAAAACTTATATATATTAAATTATTTTTATTTCTTTTTTTGGAAAATATTATTTTAATTTCTTTTCACTTCAAACTTTTTTTAAAATTAATTTATTATCTTTCCACTTTTAATTATTTTTTAAAAATTCGATGTTTTTTAAAAAAATAATAATTTACATACTGTTTTGTGCCTGTACTAGATAGAAGTATTCCCAAGCGAAATGTACATATTTTTTCTGTCAGATAGGCTCCACCGGCTTTTGTATGTGCCTCATAGCCAAATGTGGAATCACATGATGATCATTCTTTTTTACATGGAACACTTTAGATTGTACTTTTATGATTTTTACATACTGTTTGAATTGTTGATATGCCAGCTTTTTGTAAGTTGAACAAAACATATATATTTTTGGGAATCTTGCCTCTTGGCCACTAAATTTGAATTAATCAAATAAGGTTTAAGTTTTCTTAATATTCTGTTGGGAACTAACTTGCTTAGTAGTTTGATTGGTCGAGAATACCTTCAAATGCATGAACTTCTCTTGGATGCTTGTAGAAGTGCTTCTGCCTAATAAGTACTATTTTTGTCATTCTCAACTTCTGTTTTACTTCGAGCAACAATGTATCAAAAATTAAGTGCACAAAGAAATAAGATAAGGACTCGAGTACCAACACATATTGTTATATCAAAAGTAGAAGCCTAATTAGATTTGGTTCATAAGTTGGTTATTTAACCAAGGACGGTCAACTCATCATCGATACTAGAAAAGGAACCTAGAATTACTAAGCACCTAAGAAGAGAGAACTCCTCTCAAATACAAAGTATCTAGAGAATCATAAATAAGAGACTCTCCCCTTAAAAAGTAAAATTAAAAAAAGAGAATCTACTAGAAATTAGACATGTTCAAAGAAGCCGTCACTTAACACAAGAACTAGCCTAGATGAAAAGGATCAAGTATCAAAATGCGGTACATATGTATTTGCACCAAAGCTTGGAAATGGATCAAGTGTGACTAAATCAACCTAGTTGGATTTTATGTTTGATAGAGACCGTGTTATACTTCTTAACGGGAGGTGTAATTTGAGCGCATTAGTAATTCAGTTGGTCGATGTTTCATTTAATACTTATAAGACATTATTATTTTAAGTATAGAATTCTTCTTCTTTTTTCCACTATGTAAGCCTCTTGATGACGATCAAAAGATCTTCTAATCATCTTTAGATGGATCTCTTGTTGAGTGAGAATATTATGACATATTTCTCTAATTTTGCAAGGATCGGCTACGTTGATTGTCTGCTAGATCTGTCCTTAAAAGACTATTCATTGAATCACGATCGTCACATTAAGCACAATAAAACTAGTAAAATGAGTAGGCAAGTTACTCAATGTTCAACAACAGTAATTAAAGAACAAATAAATTAAAGTAATGTTGGATATATTTGAGTTCTTGAGACAAAAAACAACTAGTAGCCGAAATTAATGTATAATAAGTTCGAGTAATTGAAACTTAATGTATATTTCCTATTTTATATGGGAAGTTAAAGTTCATATATTTGGGGAGTTCAATAAATTGTATTACTTTAGATTTTATTCTTTGCTTTTAAATTTATTGGTTGATACTTGAAACATAAAATAAAGGGAAAATGCATAAGT
>JAJOOH010021085.1:0-10796 GCA_029582605.1 Solanum gracilifrons | reverse complement strand
TATGGGCGATCCTTCATTGATTATACCAACTGAAGATATTGGTATTAAGGATAGCTTGTCTTATGAGGAGATTCCTGTTGAGATTTTAGATGGCCAAGTTTGCAAGTTGAGAACAAAGAAAGTAGCATCAGTCAAAGTTCTGTGGAGGAATTAATTTGTTTAGGAAGCTACTTGGGAGGCTGAGGAGGATATGAAGAATAGTTACCCACATCTCTTCGAATCCGGAGAAGTTCCAAAGTAAGGTACTAATCCTTTTCTTGGCTTTTATTTTAAGTTGGCATGTTGTATTTACATTTTGCTTGTTGGGTGTTTGAGCTAGGTTTTAGATGTTACGCCTTACACCACCAAGAATAATCTCATTCGAGGATGAATTTTCCTAAGGGGGAGATATTGTAATACTCCGCTACTAGAAAGACTTAAAGTTAGAAAGAAACCGGTTTTGGAAATAATCAAATTTTTAAAGTTTGATAAAGTTAAGCTAAGTATGAACTTTGGGTCAACTTCAAATGAACATAACTCCTAGATCATTATGATTTATGTGTGATACAAAATACCGTAGGAAACATCTTCGAATTATCTTTCCAACGCCACCGAGTTTGATCAATTCGAGTTCATATGAGGGAGATATGCTACTTTGAAATTGGGCTGTCTAAATAAACAAAGTTAACTGGATTTTAAAGGGGTATTTTGGTCCTTTCTTTACCCAACTAATTAAATCCGTTTTTAGTAAATTATTCGGGGTCCAAACTGAGTTAGTTCACTTTACACACTCAAAGATTTCACGCTAGGGTTCTTAGAGGAAGAACTCAAGAGGAGAAAAGAGTAGAAACGTCAAGTGTTCTTGGAGATTTCTTGC
Organism: Solanum gracilifrons; assembly: GCA_029582605.1. NCBI lineage: Eukaryota > Viridiplantae > Streptophyta > Magnoliopsida > Solanales > Solanaceae > Solanum > Solanum gracilifrons. Next base: position 9,940 of record JAJOOH010021085.1, on the reverse strand, counting down.
AGAATCAAAGTCGTTTCGCCAAGGGTTGATCCCTAAAGAGGTATGTGAGACTTTAATAGCATTGGGTCCATTCACCCACGCACCAATCATGTTTAGTTTAGCGAAATTCGTTCTAGTAAGTTGAAAGTTTGATAATCTTGAATTGTGTTCTTGAAATTGGGTTTCGTTCTTGAGATTTGATGGGATTGTTGAGTTCTTGATGGAATTGTGTTGATTTTAGAGTTATGTTTGATTAGATTCTTGTGTATACATACTAGGTATCTCAAACTAAAGAGGAATTGAGTAAATGAATCGAATTTAGGCGATCATTGGGGTTAGAAAACGAAGAAGGAAGAAGTCGGGCAAATCTGGGTACCATGTCCACGTCGCGGACTTGTTCCTCATGATTGGAAAAAATTTCTCCGCATCGTGGAGTGGTTACGAACCCTTCTGCCTCAAAATTTATTTCACGACCAAATATTAAAATGCATCTCCGGGTCGCGGACTTGCTTCCAGAAAATGATTTCTTGATCGTTTCTTATGTTTAACTATCTAAAAACACTCCTAAACATCACGAGATCTTTTCTATCACAAATCACTATCCTTGAATTCATAAATTCAAATTCAAAGAAATTTTAGAGCCAAGTAAAGAGAAGTTCATAGAGTATTCCAAAAGTCTTTTACAAATGTTTTAACTTTGTTTTAAGACATGAGTTTTGAGTTGAGTGAAGAGTAAAGATTGAAGTTCATTTCTTAAAAAGAGTATATTAGGACTATGTATTCCCAAAGAGTAAAGTGTTTTCACATTTAAACAAGAAAGGAAGCCGAGATTTCCAAAAGATCCTTTGAGCTAGTTTCAGTAAAGAGTAAATGCTTTCACAATTAAGCAAGAGAGGAAACACTGATTTTCAAGAGAGACTTTGGGCTAGTTATTGAGTAATTATCTCAAACCATAGAGTTGTGTTTTCAAACATATGAGCTAGTATATTTTGGGAGTAGTATTGAGCATCGATATGGGGGAGAATTTAGATAACTCCCAACCTTTTTTTTTTTTTTTTTTAATTTAGCCACCGCGGGTAGAAAAGGGTCATACTTTTTAGATGATTCCTTAGTGCTTTTTAGCATAGACTAGTGGATACACTTTATAGCTCTTACGTGATGGTTGTCGATTTGAGAAACTCCCACATAAGTATTTTGTATTCTAATATACACAGAGTAAATTGTATTTATACATAGATTCCAAAGTTTATATTGTATCTTTGCATGCATACAGAGTTACTATTGTATTTCTAAATACACGGAGTTGTTATCCATGTTTTTAAAGCTTTTGTTTATACTACACTTATATATACTACTTTATATTTAAATGAGTTCAGTTGAGTTGAGACTGGGTTTCTTCTTTCAGTTCCTTTCAAGCTTATGCCTTGTTTCAGAATCCCCCTCGCATGCTCTTACATTCAATGTACTGATGCCAGTTCGCCTTCATCATTTTATGATGCAGATTTAGGTAACCAGGATCAGCATCCAGCGCATCGTTGATTCTAGTTGAGCTTTAGAGTTTGTTGGTGAGCCTGCTTGCTTCCAGAGAATTCTCCTTTTATTACTTTTCAGTATTTTAGTTCATTAGGATGTCGTGGGTCTTGTCCAGAGATCCATATCAGTTGTTAGAGGCTTCATAGACATTTAGTTGATGTTAGTTCTTGAGTCTTTCCATTCCTATTTTGATGTTTGAGACTTGAGTGCCATTTTTGCCAGTGAATGTTCCTTTATACATTCTAAATTATTTATTGAGATTTTAGTTTATTTTTAAAGTATTTTTATCATGAGTAAGTCTTCTGCTGAGTAGTAAGTTAGGCCAAGGGTTTGCTTGGGGCCAACAATGGTTCACGAGTGCTAGTCTCACCCAGGGCGTAGGCTTTGGACGTGACACATTATTGATTTTGTATTACGGTTGTGTTGTTGTGAATTGTCCATTGTTATGAAAATGGTCATCAACTCATTATTTGTGTGAACATGTCATTTGCATTGTTCTGAGACATGATTGTGAAAAGTGTTATGTGAATTGAGAAAGAATAAGAAATTAAAGAGGTTGTACCATTTTGAGGAACGTATCATGCGTCGCGATGAATATTATGATTTGAGGGACGTGTCGCATTCCACGACATATTTTATTATCGAAGGACGTGTCGAACACTGCATTGGATTTTATTATCGAGGGTCGTGTCATGCGCCGCAGCGGATTCATGGACATATATGTCCCTCATGGTGAACTATACTTGACATTGCATTGCACATCTTTGTCATTGGTGAACTTGATCTTGTGAGTGCCTTTGTGTGGAACTTGTGATTGATGAATATTGAGCTTGTTGTTGAGGATATGTAATTGTTAGAGTGTTGTTGTTGAGTTGTGTGCTATGTAAATTATGAACTATTTGGTTGGGTTGGTTTTTATGCAAGTTGTAGTTGTGGAGGTTCGATTGGGGGTGTAAGGACCACCCATATTCTATTCCCTTGTCTTGTGTTTAGAAGTTTACTTGCTAAGTACCATGTGGTTTGGTAGTACTCACCTCTTTCTTCTACATTTTTGTAGGTTGCTAGCCTGGATCTTTGTGATACTCTTTCTCTTCTTTTCTTGTCTGAGGTGTCACGCCCTGAGGCTACCCTCTTGACGTAACACGGGACCTAGGATCACGAGTGACCCCAAGCTAACCCTGAATCTGGCATATCATAAACATACTGGAAATTAGCTAAGTAAAATGAAATAATGCGGAAGCTAAATCAATAAATATTTGATGTGAGGACAAAACCTAAATAGTTTTAATGTAAAGATACTAAGAGTTTAGCAATAACTGAAACAACCACTTAACAACTCAAGATGAATCTACTATTATGTCTGAAAAACCTCTAACTGAGTTGAGTTCATGGGACATGCTCCCCAGCTGACTCTCACAAAACTGAAATCTCAAAGTAAAGACTAAAATGAAAGCATGTCTATTGTCCTTGGAATATGAGGACTCACCACAAAGCTGTTGAATGCGGACTGAGAATCGATCTAAGCATGATCTGGATGGTGAGTACCTGAACCTACATCATGAAAGGATGTAGCACAGAGTATGCATCAGTACTTGGAATGTTATGAGCATGAAGGATATAGATACTAAGCTGAACAAATATATATAAGATGAACAAAGCATAAATTAGCAATGACATAACCTAAGAAAGAATGTAAAAACTGAAACATAACTAAAAAGCTAAGCTTCATGCAATGACCAAGTACTAATCATGAAAGTGACATGTTGAACTGAATGCTGAAGTATCTACTGAAAACCTGGTCAAATGCACTAAGACTCTTATTGTGGGAGCTACTATTAACTGACATAAAACCAAGTGAGCTAAACGTGGAGTCTGATGTATACGCCCCATCGAGAGGACCCCGTATACCTTGCCAGGAGTACAAAGGCATGACTGGTGTGATCACTAAATCTGATTCCCAACAGAGGGGATTTATAATCCTATGGGGGCACTTAGTTTTAGGACTGTGAGGGTACGCTGAACTCTAGTCCAACTTGGTGCTAAGTCTACTCCCAACTGAATATGTATATGACTGAAATGTGAGTGAAACACTTAATAGCTCTAAATACTGACATGCTAATTGTGAATGCAACATTTATATACTCATAATTTGACATTCAAAATCTAAAGCATGATTATTTATTTAACTAATCTAGCAAGTGCAATTCATGAACTAAGGGAATCTATACAAACTAGGGTTCTAAGTTTCATAAAAGGAATTAAGCAATGTTTCCAAGAAGACCTGATATTTAGACTATGGATTATATAGCAACTCAAATCACAATAAATTCCTAACAATTTACAAACCTTAGGTCTAAACAAGATATGGAGAATCAAGAAAACGGACTAAATTTTAGAGACCTAGTGGTTGAAAAAAACCCACTAGTAAAATCTCACATACTTGGTGAAGAAATCTACGGAGAAATCCTTTGATTTCGGGGCTGAACATTGAAGAACATTGATGCTTATCGTGACCAACGATACTAACCTACAGTATGAATGTTTACGATCGTCGATAATATAGTAACCCAATCAAGGGTTGGGGTCGTGTCCCAAGGGAGTGGTAGTGAAAATAGTAGTTAGGCTAAAATTTTGTTCTAGTTAGCTATAGTTTGAGAAATTATCGAATAAAAACAAAGTAAATTCAAGTGGGTGACACCAAAGTGTCAAATATCAATGGGGTTCGTCACAAGTATAGCTAAAACATCAAAAATAAAGAGAAAATTCAAGTATAGGGAGAAGTTCTTGAGGTGTGACCGCAATATATATTGATATAAATCGTTGGGTACATGCTTTCGATAGGAAATTTGCAAGATAATAGTGGCCAGGCTAACCTTTAGATGGAAATAAGTTCCCTCTCGAGCAACTTACCCCGTTTCAAATGGGTTACTCTCAGACACCCATTTGCCGCATGAAGGCCAACCTACGCCTTACCCCACTCACTCTCTCGAACTGACCCCACTCACTCTCTCGAACTGAGTGTTAGGATATGGGACTAGGATTCACCCTCTCGGGCTGAACCTCATGTCGACCCACTCCTTAGGAAATCAGTTTAGCGGTCTTGGTTTCGCGACCCCTCTCTCTCGAGCAAGTCGAAAACACATGGGGGTTTTTGTACCTGTAACAAACCCACTAAATTAAACCACAACCACTAGGTGAAGTCACCATTAAAATACATCTAACCTATCAGCAAGCAAGACCCAACAATAATATCAACACATATTTGCTAAATCACACCCCAAGAATGGGGTTTTTAGCCACACATTAAGAAATAAGAAATTATACCTGAAATAATACTAAAATCAAATGGGTATAAGAAATTAAACCTCGATTTAAGAAAGGAAGAAGAATAGAGAACACCCACTTCCAACTTGGGGAAGATGAACTACTTTCTTCAAGTCTCCAAAAAACCCTCTCCAAACTTGAGAGAAAAATGCCAAAGCTAAATTCTAAGTCTCAAAATTACAATAATGTTCGGATCCTCTTAAAACTAATAAAGAGCTAGTATTTATGGTTTCATAAAATAGTGTTGCGGCAGATCGTTCGGCGAGGTAAGTGGGAATCGCCGACCGAATCGGCGATTCACCCATCGTTTGGTTTGTCGCCCTTCTGTGCTTGCCAACAACATCTTTGTGTCCTGGACCATTGGGCATTATATTTCTACTTCGTGGAACTGATCGGCGATACGCAACTTGTTTCTTTCATCGCCTTTTTGATACTCTTCCTATAGGGCTTCAAGTACTGAAACAACGGGGGAAGTATGTCCAGTCGGCATTTCACCAATTGTGCTTGGCAATGCTTAGGCTTTAGTTTCTTGGTTATCTTCATTCTTTTTGTTTCGTTTTGCGCCTAAGTGACAATGATTCCATTAAATCTTCAAATACCTGAAAATTGAGAGTTTTCATCAGATATTGAGAGAAAATAAGCATTTGAGGACACTATTTCTATTAAAATAAAGCCCTAAATGAGTCCAATCTGAGGACTCATCAACACCCCCAACTTAAACTTTTGCTTGTCCTCAAGTAAAATTCAAGTTCAGCCGTTCAAATAGGATGTCTCAAACAGTGCTACACTAGACTCAACCATGAACATACACAACAAGACTTAAACTACTCATGCAAAGATCAATTGTGTACTCAAAGATTCAAGTTGTGACACATCATTATCAAAGATTCTCAAGCTTACAATACTTGCTACTAATGCAAGTTCAAACTCAACAAAAGTATTAGAATGCCCTCACACAAATGATGATTCCATAATCACACACAGAGGTCTAATCATTTAAAGCTCAGGAATCAGATGCAACGCTCACACTCAAAAAAGAGGAACAAAATGCATGCCTTCACCTATAGGTTTGCCCTTATTTTCCAATCAACCTTCGGTTTGGCTCACCCAGGTTCAAAAGGTATTTACAAGGCCTATAATGGGGCTGAGTGCAAAGGTATGGTTATTTAGGCTCAGTGACGTTCATCCTCATGAGATGTGGTGCTCTTAACACATCATTCTTTTCTTCCTTCATCAATTTTTCTTCTAGTGCTTTATAGTCTTGTTATTATTCACTTCCCATGGATTGCTTGGAGACCCAATCTCTTTCGCACTTTATTTCACAAATTTTTATTTCATTTATTTTCTTTTCTTTTTCTTTTTCTTTTTTTTTTTTATATGGAGGGTTTCCATTTTGCTTTGCAATACCATGGGTTAAGAGAAACTTCTTGTTGCACTTCTTGATTTCTTCCTTTTCCTTTTCACCACACCCCCAACTTAGGCTTTTGGCCTAGGTTGGCTATTCACTTAAACACATCTCAAGAGGATTCTAGGTAATGGATGAAGAGAGGTCTAAGTTTTCATCAAGTTTCTTCCAAAGAAAGATAGGCTCAAAGGTTGCTCAAGAGAGGTTCACACGCTCACAGGGTAGGCGACAACAGAGGTATATGTCAAATTAGCTTACACTCTTCAAAAGTTGCCTAAGATCATCTGAAGAGCAAGCCTTACTTAATCAATCGGACTAACAGCGTAAATTCTAGGTGTATTCATGCATGGTTCAAAATAAGCTCATCACACAAGGCATCGACCCTAACGTCAAACAAGACTACACACTTTTGCTAGTGTGCAATGGTCATCACACGAGAATCAATTTGATACTTGGCTAATCACAATGAGATGCAAAGAGTTCACATATTGTTTATGCAACTTCATTTGGTCTCGTTGTAGCAGCACATTCAAGTTTGTTGGATTGAGATCAGTATTCAAGTAATCGGTATTTGAGTGAAATCGAGACTCAAATTTGTACGAGAACAACCACTTTCAACACAAGAGGTGGCGAAATTTTTTGAAAAATTAAATTTTTTCGAATGGGTCAAAATCTTTTTGCAAATTAAAAACATAAAGGAGCCATAATCTCAAGCATCAACAAAAGACAGTATAAGCTAAAATTAAAAGGAACAAACAACCCAAATGTACACAAAAACACAAATGTCCATAACAAGGAAACAAAGGTGAGCCTAACCCCACCACAATAAAAGGTGTTTGTCCTTAAATGCAATTTATAAGTATCCAACAGTTAAAGTAAAGAAAGAACAGAGAAAGAGTTAAAGAGGGGATCTTGTCTACACGCTTGCTCCATCTGTCAGAATATTGTTGCCCGATGCATTAGCCTGAAATTCGACAATGGTCCCCGAGTTGTCATTTTGGTTCTCATTATGGTCATTTGCCTTAGCTTGTGCAGCGATGTTAGCAGCAACCATTTTTCCCCGTCATGGCTCGCCAAAAAGGAGTTTATAGTCATGTAGACTCCGCGTTTCCATAAAGGAATAGTGGTATCAATGGGGACCCTTCTGCTGGAGCTTGCTTTCTTACTTTCTCTTCTCTCTTTTGCCAATTCTACTATCTTTTCGTCTTTTTTGAAATATTTTGCTCTTATATGTTGGGGTGGAATATCTCTCCCTGCGACATTTGGTCTAGCCATTTCTGTAAAAGACTTCAAGCCAAACTTAGACAGTATTTAAAGAGGGGCAAAGGAGTCCTGGGTGTAGAATTGCTTCACCAAAACAGTTGGTGAAGTGCACATCCATTTAAGCGCTTCTCTGAAAATGATGCATAGAAAGCACAGGGGTGCAGACAAAAGGGTAGATAATGAGGCTTTTGGTCAGTCGCCGAGTGTGCTTGGAGACATCAGACTTATCGCTGAATGTAACAAATTAATCAATACATTCAGCATTCAATTAAAGGCAAAATGGGGACGTTAGGCAACCCGCTAATCAGTTCGGCAAACTCGATTTAGCTCGCCAAACTACCCAACGTGTTTATTTTCAACCCATTTCTTTCAAATTCAACCCCGCAACCCCTAATAACGCAATCAAACCATGCATACACGAAATTTGCACAAGACCCATACTTCCCATCACCCCGGACTACTCAGACTTCTTCCGGTTTTGTCAATTTTTGCCATTTAACTACGATTACCCTTAAGAATGTTGTTACTTATTCCATCATTGACAAAATTTCGTTATTTAGCACAAATGTGGGCTACTTAAACTTCACCCAATCAACCTAACAACGAGTATACAACAACCTTTTCGAGTTCATTCAAAATCATAACACAAAGCACTAAATCATTTGATTATTAAGACAATTTAGGCAAAGGTTTCAACTTGAAAAGAGCATCACGACAACCTATGACTATCAGAGAGGCCCAACACACATCAACCTGATACTACAATTGCAAAAGAGTTCAAAACCTTTGAAATAATTTTTTTTTGGGGTTTTAGAGACTAACCTTTAATGCCGATCAAATTATTTTTTAAACGCTAGGCAACAAAGGAAACCAACCCCAATCACTAATTATCGACTACAATACTAAAGGCAAGAAATAATCTAGAAAATATTACCTTGATGTGAAGTTGAGAAGTTTAATAGGAGGGAGAGTGGGAAAGTTTTAAAAATTTGAAATTTTTTGGCACTTTATAACTGTTCAATTCTCGTCCATTCGGAGATGTTAGTGAACTCGCTGACCCACACAGCGGTCCGCCGAGTGGTCATTTATCCGGCCTTTTCTTCAAAATCTTTAATCTTTTGGAGGTGAGATCGGCGGTCTGCATCGAGATTGCCAAGCAGGTTGGTGATGTGCCGAGCTACTTTTCGAGTTCGCCGAGTTTTATAGGTTCTATACAACTTTTGTATTGAGCCAAACGACGGATCCAGTCAGGCTCGCCGACCACTTTAGCGACTCGCGGAATGGACTTTCTGCTGGCCAACCTAAGATTTTCCACACTTTCCTCGATTTATCTGCAATATCAACACATCATTATTTATAAAAGTAAAATCCTAAATTTTTACAACCTTGGGTTGCCGCCCAAGAAGCGCCTTATTTAACGTTGTGGCTCGACGTGAGCTATCAGTCAAGCTTCATCATTGGGGTTTGACCTAACGCCATTAGGTAACCCTCCTTCGCTGCTACGGCAGAGATGCGGCAGTGTGTGGTCTAATAGATCTTCAAACACCTTGATTGATCTCGAGTGAGAACCAATCATTAGATTCAACACCTCCATGCTCTCCTTCGTCGCCTCTAACATTCTATCTTGCTCATGAAGCTATTGGAGAATAATCAATAGCGTATCATCGATACGGTTTTTCTCATAACTCCTAGAGATTTCTTGCTCATGAGGAAGCGGGTGCTTCCCTTGGCGTTTGCACTGGTTTTCCACCTCCTTTTATTTGGATGCCAAGTCATTAAGTTGAGATACCAGTGCCTTGAACTTGGATTCACCCTCAACTCCTTGATTTATCTCAGCCAACTTGCCACCCCTTCCCTCCGGAATGCTAAGGTACCTGAACACACAAACAACTAAAAAGAAAAACAAAACTAAAAGTAAAATTAGTAAAAACTACACAAAAAAAAGCAAAAACTCTAGGAGAACTACATCTTCACGTAACACCACTCCCCAGTAGCGGCGCCATTTTGATGCTTATCGTGACCAACGAAACTAACCTACAGTACAAGTGTCTGTGATCGTCGATAATATAGTAATCCAACCAAGGTTTGGGATCGTGTCCCAAGGGAGTGGTAGTGAAAATAGTAGTTAGGCTAAAATTTTGTTCTAGTTAGAGAAATTATTGAATAAACACAAAGTAAATTCAAGTGGTGACACCAAAGTGTCAAATATCAATGGGGGTTTGTCACAAGTATAGCTAAAACAACAAAAATAAAGAGAAAATTCAAGTATGTGGAGAAGTTCTTGGGGTGTGACCGCAATATATATTGATATAAATCGTTGGGTACATGCTTTTGATAGAAAATTTGTAAGATAATAGTGACTAGGCTAAGCTTTAGATGGAAATAAGTCCCCTCTCGGGTAACTTACCCCGTTTCAAATGGGTTCCTCTCGGACAC
>JAJOOH010021083.1:0-14423 GCA_029582605.1 Solanum gracilifrons | reverse complement strand
TTTAATAGGAATGTTATAAAATCATATAAATAAAATAATCAGTCTTTACATAGTGATAAAAAAATATAATACTATAACTAAACCACATGGTTAGTAGTATATCCTAACAAAATCTTCTTGAAAAAGAGGCAATGCTCGAGTTTGATGGTAATTGTTTGGGGCATTTCTTTCCTTAAAATAAAAGCTCATTGTTCGCTCCTATAATTGTGGCCCCTAATTGGCCGAAATCATATGTGATTCTAGTGGGGTGGCACTAGGTGCGGTTCATGGTAAAAAAAAAGTGAAGTTGTTCCACCTAGTCTATTATGCTAGCAAAATCTTAAATGAGGCACAAAAGAACTATACGGTTATGGAACAACAGTTGTCGATTGTGGTTTATGCTTTGGAAAAATTTTGGACCTACTTATTGAGGACCAAAGTAATTGTGCCTACCAATCATGTTGCGATTTGGAGTTTGATGGAAAATAAAGAGTCTAAACAAAGGTTGATAAGGTAGATCTTGTTACTTCAAGAACTTGATTTTGAGATGAACGATAGGAAGGGCTATGAGAACTAAGTGACAGACAATTTGTCCCACCTTGAATAGAATGTTAAGAATTTCAAGGAGATGGATATTGATGAGTCATTCCATGATGACTATATTATGGCTTTCTTAGGGAATGATGTGTCTTGGTATGGTGATTTCGCCAATTATCTTATTTGTGGCAATCTTTCCAAAGAGCTAAACTCTTATCAACAAAAGTGGTTTCGCTATGATGAGAAGATACTATTGGGATGAACCTTATCTCTTTAGGAAGTGTGATGATCATATGACCCGTCATGTACCAGAAATTGACGTAAGACCCATTTTTGAAGCATGTCATTCATTTCTGTTGGAGGGCATTATAACACAATGAAGACAAACTCCAAAATTCTATAAAGTGGGTATTATTGACCTACACTGAGCCGAGATGTTGATAAATTTGTTAAGTCATGTGACAAGTGTCAAAGACAAGGTGTGGTGTCAAGGCGGCATGAAATACCTTTAAAGCCTATTTGGAGGTTGAAATATTTGATTTTTGGGACATCAATTTTATTGGGCCTTTTGTGAGTTCTCATGGAAAAAAAGGTACATACTCGTGTTGTGGACTTGTCCAATGGGTGGAAGTTGTAGCATTTCCAAACAATGAAATTCAGAGTGTGGTAAGCTTCTTGAAAAATCATATTTTCATAAGGTTTGGGACGCCAAAAGCTATTTATAGTAAATGGGATCTCATTTTCACAACTCTATTTTTGAATCATTGCTTGTCAAGTATGTTATCAAGCGCAAAGTGGCCACTCCCTACCATTCGTAAGCTTATGGACAAGTGAAAGTTATTTATATTTTTACTTTGTTGAAGAGTCCAGAAAAAGCCTAAAACATAATTGATCAACTATACTATGTATTGAACTTGCTTTCCTTTTCTACTATTTAAGGGGATTGATGAGTCCATGATTTGAACTCTTTTAGGGGTTTATTTTGATAGATTTAGTGTCCTCAAATGTATATTTTGTCTCAATAACTAATGAAAATCCTTGAGTTTCAGGTATTTGGAGTTAGAGACTAAGCATGGACACTATTGGGCATAAATGAACAAGGCAGCTGAAAAAGAACGAAGAAAAGATGACCTAAGGATCGCCTAAACCATTAGGCGAGTCGCCGAATGGCTATGGTCTTGCCTAATGTTCCAGTGTGCCAAGATATGAGGGAGAAAATAGAGTCGGCGAGATAAAGGAGCAGTCGGCGAGCCGCCGAACGATTCCGCGATGCAGTACTCCATCGCCCAACGTTACAGAACTTGAATTTGCTAAAGGCCAATACAGAAAGGTGATGAACCAAACCAAAGGGTGAATCGCCGAGTGGATTGGCAATCCCGACTAACTGCAACGAGTGGTACTTCGCAGCACACTTTTTGACAACTATAAATACTTGTTTAAATTTTTAGCTTAGTATCGGATTTTATAGGGAATCTGACTATTTTTAGTTTTTAGAACTTAGAGTTTTGGAAAATTTGTTCCTTAGCTTTGAAAATTTGAAGATTTCCATTTCTAAGCAATTAGAAGTGGTATTGAAGATTCTTCATCTTAGACGTGTGAAAAGACAATATCTATCATACTCACTTGATGGAAACACTTTTTGGTATCAATTTCTATCTCTTTACTATGTCTAGCTAAATCCCCCAATTCTTAGGGTGTGATTATGTGAATATGGTTTGAATTTACTGATGGGTATTGCTAATTGATTGTTTATTCGCTGTTTAAAGGTGATTTTGTTCAGTGGTTGTGTTAGAATTTAATGGGGTTCTAGTTGCGAATATAATTTTATCTTCGGGTTTTTGACTTGCTCGAGAGAGAGGTTTTAAAACCAAAACTACTGAATCAATACTCTGTGGTTATTGGGTTGTCATGGGTTCAGCTCGAGAGAGTGAATCTTAAACCCACTCCCACAAATTTAGCTCGAGAGAGTGAATGGACTAAGGCGAAGGCTGTGTTTCATTGCCGCTTATTGGTGTTCGAGAGAAACCGATTTGATTCGGGATAAATTGTTTGAGAGAAAATTTACCCCCACTAAAGTCTAGCTTAGTTACCAATTTACAGCGATTTACTATCAATAGCATTTACTCAGATGTTTATTTTAGTCCATATTCATATCACATCCCAAGAATCCCGTCTCCATATTCATATTTCGTATTAATTGTTGTTTTAGTTGATAATTGATTACAAAACCCCCCCTTTGATACTTGTCACCTGTGTCACCCTTTAATTTAATATGTTTTTCTTCGTAAATGTTTATAGCTATAATTGACTTGAACACATTTAATGCTTTTCTATTGATTTTCAATTACGAACCGCTCCCTTGGGACTCGACCCCAACTCACTAGTTGAGTTATATTACTATTGAACGACCGTGGACGCTTAGTATTGGATGAAGCGCCCGGATACGTCAAATCAAAATGGTGCCGCTGCCGAGGAGTGGTGTTAGTTGAAAATTTGTAGTTAAGTTAAAATTTGTTCTCGTTAGTTATAGTTCTACTAACTTAATTTTTAGTTTTGGTTTTGCTTGTTTGTGTATTGCAATAGGAAAGATGAGTGTGAATGGTAGCTATGGGTATCAAACAGATCACCCCCTTTTGAAATTATTGAATCTTCGGACAACCTCCTAACGTTCAAGAAAGTGAGGGGGGTGGGGGCGGGGTGAAACTATCCATGAGATGTGGCCTAGGTTTAAGGCATTACTACAGCAGTGCCCAGTTCATGGAATTCCCGATAAATTGCTACTGGAATGCTTCTATCGGGGTCTTGGTTCCAACAATAGAAGCGTTGCTGATAAACTCTTTGCAGGTTGTTTGACACAACAACCCTGTGAAGTGGTAGCCCAACTCCTTGATGGCATGATTAAGATCAACAAGGAGACAGAGAAGGATCAAGAATGGACCACAATGCTGACTTAGCTGGATGTCTCGTCCAAGAGAGTCATGGAATTGGAAGCACTGTCCAAAGAAAGGACAAGCAATTTCCCCCTCGCGAGCGTAAATAGGTGAAGAAGCAGGAGGGTAGACAAAATAAGAAATTCCTTTCACTCATTCTACACAAGATCGAAGAACAAGATAGGGTGTTGAATGAGATAAAAGAGAATATTGAAATGTTGAATCAGACGACAACCTCTCATTCCATGATTATTCAGCTACAAGATACCCAGATAAACCAAGTGATGTCATTTCTCTACTCACAGCATAAAGAGAGGTCGTCTAGTGACACCATGGCTGACACAAAAAATGAGATTTAGGTGTTGACTTGCGTCATGCCACGACGTTAAATAAGGCGCTTCTTGGTAGGCAACCCAAGGTTTTTATTGCTTAATTTTTGTTTTAGAAATAATGGTGTGTTGGTTGTGCACGTTAACGTGTGGAAAGTGTTTGGAAAAAGGGAAATTGGCGAGAAAAAACCCAGTCGGCATATCGCCGATGAGGTCGGCGACTGCGACCCAGACCGCCATTAGACTCAATAAAATTTTACATTGGAGTCTGTAAAATTCGGCAAGCCCATGAAATTATTGGCGATCGTGATCTATATCGCTGTTTGGACCCCCAAATAAACTGAGGGCCCTGTTAAACTCGGCGAGGTAAGTAACCATTTGGTGTTTCACCGAGTGGGTCGGCGAGCATGACTAAAGTCGCCGAATGGGCAAGAACTGAACAGTTTTTATAAAGCCTAAGGTTTAAATTTGCAAACTCTTCACTTTCACTCACTTTAAATCTTCACAAACTCACACTTGCATCTTAGTTTATATATTGTCGCATTTTGAGAAGTATTTTAGCTGTTGATTGGTGCTCGTAGTTGGATTACATTGCCGCCTAGCATTTCAATCTTATCTTAATCGGCATAAAAGGTTGGTTTTCCAAACCCTGAGTTCATTTTTATCGAAATTGTACTCATTTGCAACATTATTATTTTGATTGTTGTGTGATGGTCCTCTTTGATAGGATTAGAATGTTTGAATGCCTGTTTGTAATTTGATAATCTTTCCCATAATGTTTCAATGTTAAATTCTCGTCTTTTTGTGCTCTAAAATGAAGTAAATTTTGTGGGGTTGTGCTTGCATGTTATTTGGCTTGGTTGGGTGAAGTCTGAGTAGCCTGTATTTGTGCCAAACGATGTAATTTGCCTAATGATAGAGTGGATGACATCATTCTTAAGGGCGGAAGCCGTCAATTGGCCAAATTTGAAAAAACTGGGAGAATTCTGAGTATCCCAGGATAATGATGTTATCGGTCTCGTTTGAATTTAAGTTGTGCATGTTTTCATTTTGTTTTCGGGGGTTGCGAGGTTGAACTTGAGAAGTTGGGTTGAAAGTAGGCACGTTGGGTCATTTAGCGAGCTGGGTCGAGCTCGCCGAACCACTCGTGGTTCACCTAATGTCCCCATATCGCCTTTCATTTCATGCTTTATTTGATGTTGGCTCTATAACTTTCAACGAGAAGCCTGAGGTCGCCGAGGGCACTCGGCGACTCACTGAAAGTCTTTTTGATCCCCCTTTTATCTGTTGCCCTGAACCCTCTTTGCATTGTAACTCTTGGCGAGCTAATTCTTGCTCGCCGAAAGCTGTTGGTGATTCACCGAATGACCCTTCCACCAAATTTGGATAGCTTTAAAGCCAATCCTTTAGACAAGCCTGACCAAGCTCACCAAAATAATTGGACGACTCGCCGATCGGTTCGGCGAGTCTTTATGATTTTCTTTGCTTTTTTTTTAAGATTTTCTTAAATTTTTCTCGATGCTTTGCAGATATGGTTAGACCAAAAGTTACTGGGAGAATCATGCCACCCCGAGAGATAAGAGCACGGAATTTCAAAATAAATGAAGGGAGATCAAAGCCTCCCAAGAAGGGAAGACAAGAACCTCCACCTGAAGATAAAGGCAAGGGTAAGAGGTCAAATTCTAACAGGGAGACTACTCCCCGAGGTCCCTCTATTCCTTCATGGGCCCGGGGATTCTATGCAGCAATGCGGAACTTTTTGGTGGATACACCTATGGAAACTCCTGGTGGGTCTGGTTCTACTGTTCCTTCTTAAGTAACTCTGGGCACTAATGCACAAATCCAGACTGATGCACCGAGCACTGATGCCCAAACAGATGAAGCGACTACGTAGACAGGATCCCCTTTCTACCTCCCTCTCTATCTTGATTTCACGTTGACTTTTGGATAGTTTTGCTTGCATTTGACGACAAATGCTTTTATTTGTGGTGGGGTGAGGCCCACCTTTTGTGTGACATTCAGAATTCCTGTTTTGTTTATATATTTGGGCTTTGAGCTAAATTTGTGTTATACACTGCTTTTTGTGGATGTTTGAGGTTGTGGCTCCTTGCTCTTAATAGTAAATGATTTTTTATTCTTCCGAATTTACCCCGTTGGTCCGGCTGACTAAGTGATGTGAACTCTTGATATGATCTTAGGCAACTTTAAAAAGTGTGAACCAATTTGAAATTATACCTCTTTTGTGGCTTACCTTGTGAGTGTGTCAACCTCTTTTGAGCACCCCTTGAGCCTTGCCCTTTTCTTGGAAGAAACTTGATGAAAGCTTAACCTTTCTTGATCCATTACCCATAATCCTTATGATTTGTGATTTGTTTGAATAGCCAACGTAGGCCAAAATCCTAAGTTGGGGGTGTGGTGAAAAAAGAAGGTAAATCAAGAAAATGCAAAGAAGTCCCTTTTGCCCATGTTTTGAGAAAAATGGAACCCCTCCTTATAAAAAAAAAGATTGAAAAATAAAAAGAATGAAAAATTTGTGGAAAAAGTTGTGAAAATACAAAAAGAAATAGGGGTTTCCAGCAGTCCATGGAAGATGAATAAGAGGTGACTTTTGAGTTTGAATGAAAATGATGAAGAAAAGAAATGAAGGTGTTATTCACATCACATTTCATGAGGACTATAGCCAATGAGCCTAAATGACCATACCTTTGCACTCAGCCCCGTTATAAGCCTTGAAAAGACCTTTTTGATCTTGAGTGAGCTGGAACAAATGTTGGTTGGAAAATACGGGCAAACTTATGGGTGAAATCATGCATTGTGTATATCTTTGTGAGTGTGAGTGTTGATCTTGATTTCGGAACTTTAAATGATTGAACCATTGAGTGAATATGGAATCATTCTTTGTGTGAGGGCATTTGAATACATTTATTGAGCTTGAACTTGCATTTGAAGCAAGTATAGTGAGCTTGAGATTCTTTGGTAATGGTGAGTCACAACTTTAATCTTTGAGTGCACAATTGATCCTTGCACGAGTAAGTTGAGTCTTTTTGTGTGCATTCATGATTGAGTCTTGTGTAGCACTGTTTGAGACATCCTTTTTGAACTGCTGAACTTGAGTTTTACTTGAGGACAAGCAAAAGTTTAAGTTGGGGGTGTTGATGAGTCCACGATTTGGACTCTTTTAGGGCTTTATTTTGATAGATTTAGTGTCCTCAAATGCATATTTTATCTCAATAACTGATGAAAGTCCTTGAGTTTCAGGTATTTGGAGTTAGACACTAAGCATGGACACTATTGGGGAGAAAGGAATAAGGCAGCTGAAAAAAAAGAAGAAAAAACGGCTTGAGGATCGCCTAAACCATTAGGCGAGTTGTCGAATGGCTATGGTCTCGCCTAATGTTCCAGTATTCCAAGATATGAGGGAGAAAATCGAGCCGGTGAGATAAATGAGCAGTCGATGAGTCACCGAACGATTCCGCGATGCAGTTATCCATCTCCCAACGTTACAGAACTTGAATTTGCTGAAGGCCAATGTAGAAAGGTGATGAACCAGACCAAATGGAGGATCACCGAGTGGATCAGCGATCCCGACTAACTGCGCTGAGTGGTCCTTCGCAACACACTTTTTGACAACTATAAATACTTGTTTAAATTTTTAGCTTAGTATCAGATTTTGTAGGGACTCAGACTATTTTCAATTTTTATAACTTATAGTGTTGGAGACTTTGTTCCTTAGCTTTGAAGATTTTCATTTCTAAGCAATTAGAAGTGGGTATTGAAGATTCTTCATCTTAGACGTGTGAAAAGACAATATCTATCATACCCACTTGATGGAAACACTTTTCGGTATCGATTTCTATCTCTTTACTATGTCTAGCTAAAACCCCAATTCTTGGGGTGTGATTATGTGAATATGGTTTGAATTTACTGCTGGGTATTTCTAATTGATTGTTTATTCAATGTTTAAAGGTGATTTCGTTCAGTGGTTGTGTTAGAATTTAATTGTGTTGTAGTTGCAAATACAATTTTATCTTTGTGTTTTTTACTTGCTCGAGAGAGAGGTTTTAAAACCAAAACTACTGAATCGATGGTCTGTGGTTATTGGGTTATCGTGGGTTCAGCTCGAGGGAGTGAATCCTAAACCCACTCCTACACATTCAATTCGAGAGAGTGAATGGACTAAGGCGAAGGCTGTGCTTCATTGCCGCTTATTGGTGTTCGAGATAAACCGATTTGATTCGGTGTAAATTGTTCGAGAGAAAATTTACCCCCACTAAAGTCTAGCTTAGTTACCAATTTACAGCGATTTACTATCAATAGTATTTACCCAGTTGTTTATTTTAGTCCATATTCCTATCACATTCCAAGAATCCCATCTCCATATTCGTCTTTCGTATTAATTGTTGTTTTGGTTGATAATTGATTACAAACCCCCCCCCCCTTTAATACTTGACATCTGTGTCACCCTTTAATTTAATTTGTTTTTCGTCGTAAATGTTATAGTTATAATTGACTTGAACACATTTATGCTTTTCTATTGATTCTCAATTACGAACCGCTCCCTTGGGAGTCGACCCTAACTCACTAGTTGGGTTATATTACTATTGAACGACCGTGAACGTTTAGTATTGGATGTAGTGCCCAGATACGTCAAATCAGGGATCTCTTCAATGGTCTTAAATTTCAACATCTTCATGAGGCGTATGATGCTAATTACTTCCATTTTTCTTTGACAAAATAATTTTTAATAGCTTCTTCTTTTGTTGGAACACTATTTTCCCTGCTGCAACTCATCCAATTACTTCTACAAGAGGCTTCTTACACAATTATACCAACATAATACGACAATTGGACAACTGCGAAAATTTCAGAAACAACCTCTCTACTTCCATGAGGTGAGGTAAGGTCTTTTTTCACTTTATCCTCCCCATACTTCACTTGTGGAATTTCATTGGGTATGTTGTTGTTAACAACTATGAGAATTATCAAATAGGTTACTACGACTTAAAATCATGGGATTGAAAGAGTAGTTCTTGTATAAATACCTCATTCCATTAATTAGATTTTGATATCAGCTTGAACAATAACTTGTCCATGTTAGAACGATTTATCGAAAAAACTAAAAGTTGCACTTTGTTGCGAGATTAAAACATTATTTTGAACCCAAAAAGATGTCAAATTTTCGAAGACAATTACCTCCAAGCTATAACAGACCGCTCAAAATTTATTGCAAAGGGTGACAAAACATGTGCAACAACAATTGAGGGGGAATATATCACAAATTCTAACATCAAAGATCTTCAAACTCACATCTTTATTCCCAATTTCAGACTTCCCACCTGCAAAATAAGATCTCAAATAGAGTGGTTAAATTCAGAGAGGTCATCAATGCTCAAAACTATGCTAAGATACATTCATAGTTCAAAAAAAGAAGTCACCATCTCTACGTACATCAACTAAAGGACATCAGCAACCTCAAAAAATCTCTTCATCTTATTTTCTGGCGCCCTACTGTCCAAGTTCCATCTTCTTGAAACAAAATCTAAATAAAAACAATCTAAAAGGAGAAAAATTCCATCAAACTTTTACCAAAGAATACAACATAATTTAATGAAGGTAAAAGGGAAAAATATACCCCCCCAAACTATCGTTAATGGTATACAAATACCCTCCGTCATACTTTTCGTTCATTAGAGCCCTTGTCGTCCAAAAACTAGTGTACATTTTCCCCTCCCACCAACGTAAGACTTATTTGGTACATGTGGTGCAATCCTATGGCTCAACCCTGTTTGAGCAATTATTTAACCCAAAATTCAAATACCCGCCCATTACCCATTTAACCCACCTAATTTACCCATTACCTGAAATGTCCTCTCTGACTAACCATCGGTCTGAGGGTGAAAAGTTGTACTAAGGTCAACTCGTGTACCCAACTCTCTCTGAATAGACCTCCAAAAATGCGAAGTGAACTGAGTGCCTCAATTTGAGATGATAGAAATTGGCACCCCATGCAAATAGACAATCTATCTAAGGTAAATCTGTGCCAATCTCTCTAAACTGTAGGTAGTCTGAACCGAAAGATTTTGTGCCGACTTGGTCGATCAGTCCACGATGACCCAGAAAAAATTAAAACCCCAAAAAGTACACGGTAAACCTACCACAAAGTCCATGGCTATGCGCTTCTACTTCCACTCCAGAATGACTAGCTGGTGGGTCAAACCACCTGGTCTCTGGTGCTCGTACTTCACCTACTAATAGTTCAAGCACCTAACCACGAACCTTGCAATGTCCCACTTCATCCCACACCATCAATAATTTTGCCTCAGATCACGATACATCTTCACAGCACTGAGATGAAGAGAATATCTGAAATAATGGGATTTCTGAAGAATTAGCTCAACCAACTCACCAACTCTAGGGACACAGATACGACCCTCAATCCTCATAATCTCCTCCAAATCTAAAGTCGCCTTCCTATCCCTACCACTACGAATCTTGTCCTGAATCACCCTCAATCTCAGATCCTCAAACTATTGTGCTCGAATCTGCTCCATCAAAGAAGATCTAGCCTCCATATAAGCAAATACTCTGCCTAGCTCATAAATATCAAGTCTAACCATCCGATTAGCTAAGGACTGAATGTCCGAAGCCATAGGTCGCTCATTCACAGCTAAGAAAGCCAAACTCCCCATGCTCACTACTCTCCGGCTCAAGGCGTCTACTACCACATTAGCCTAACATGGGTAATAAAGAATAGAAATATCATATACTAAAGACTACAGTGGTCGGTGAATACCTCATAGTAAACTTCATACAAATGGTGCTGCCAAATCTTCAATGCGAAGACTACCATTGCCAACTCTAAGTCATGAGTGGGGTAGTTCTTCTATAAAGCTCCAGTTGTGTAGAAGCATAAGCAATAACTCTACCAAGATGTATCAAAACACAACCCATGCCAACATCAAAAGAATCACAATATACCATAAATCCTTAGTCGTCCACAAGAAGAGTAAGAATCGGCGTTGAAGTCAACAAAGCCTTGAGCTTTAGGAAGCTCACCTTGCACTCCTAAAACCACTAGAAGAGAATATTCTTTTGAGTCAATCTACTCAAAGGTGTCGTAATAGAAGAAAACCCCTCTACGAACCGTCTATAATAGCCTGCTAACCCGACAAAACTACTAACCTCAATAGGAGAAGCAAGTTTTTCCCAACCACGGATTGCCTCAATCTTTGCTAGATACACCATAATCTAATCCTTGGACACCACATGTCCAAAGAATGCTACAAACTCAAGCCAAACTCACACTTAGAAAAAATTGTTGAGCCCTCAAACTATAGAGTACAATCCTCAGATGTTGCTCATGTTACTCCCTACTCCTAGAATAGACCAAGATGTCATCGATGAACACAATCACAAAGAAGTCCAAATAGGGTCTGAACACGCGGTTCATCAAATCCATTAATGTTGTTGGGGCATTAGTCAACCCAAAATACATGACTAAGAACTCATACTGGTTGTAATGAGTCCTAAAGGCAGTCTTAGGGATGTCTGCATCCCTAATCCTCAACTGGTGGTAGCCCGATCTCAAATCTATCTTAGATTACATCAATCCACCCTGAAGCTAATCAAATAATTCATCAATTTGTGGCATAGGATACTTGGTGCTAATGGTCACCTTATTCAGCTGGTTGTAGTCGATTCACACACGCAAGGTACCATCCTTCTTGTTAACAAATAGGATAGGAGCATCCCCAAAGAGATACACCCGGTCTAATACTGCTACTTAAGCTCATTATACTCATCTAAAGCCATATAGTATGGCGGAATAGAAACTAGATGCAGACCCGGCTCAACATCAATCCCAAAATCAAATCACGGTCAGGAGGAAGGCCAAGTAAATCGCTAGGGAACACATCAGCAAACTATCTAACCATAGGAACTAACTCAAGAGGAGGAGTGTCGACACTAGTATCACAGACATAGGCAAGATAAGACAACACCCCTTCCGTACCAACTGTCACGCGATAAAAAAAAATGACACCACTCGAAAAATGACTATCAGAACCGAACCAAATAAGAGGAGGAAGACCATACATGCACAAAGTAATAGTCTTTGAGAAGCAATCCAAGGCAGCATGGTAGGGAGACAACTAATCCAGGCCTAGAATCATGTCAAAATGTACCATGTCCAACACAATAAAGTCTACCCAAGTATCATACCTGATGATGGTCACCAACCAGCTCTATAAACTTGATTCACTACTGAAGAATAGCCTAAAAGGGTAGCTACATTCATAGGCACAAACATCGACTCACAAGATAACTCTAATTGCGTAGAATAATAGGTAGACACATATGAAAATGTAGACCCTGGACCAAATTAAGCATAAGCAGGATGATGGGAGACATAGATCGTACATGTGATAACAAAATCTGATATCTCCAACTCTTCCTCCCCATAAAAATATATATATATGGCCACGTCTACCTCGACCACCCGATTTGCCTACCTGAGGACCATCTCGAGTAACTTGGAATCACCCCTAGTTGATTGAACCGGAGCCCTGAGGCCTAAGCATGCTGACCATGCAGACCTGACTTACCTTGCATCCGGCAATAACTAATCATAGGACACTCTCAGGCAAAGTAACTCACTACACCATACTCGTAGAAACCTCTACCAAAACTACCCCTTTGAGACAACTCAACTAAACCTAACTGGCCACCACATCCTAAATACCCTGAATGTACTCCTCGAGAAGTTTGGACCATTTGATCACTAGCATATGCCATGCTACAATATGTAATCTGTAAAGCTGCCAGAACCGGCCTAGCAGGATGAAATACTAATGTGGTTAGCCTCTGCTCGGAAACCCCCTACCATGGGACTGAGACCCATTGAAACTACCCTGACAATGGGGCCTCCTTTTGCTGCCTCCATAGGCCTCACGATGGATCCCCAAAATGGTGCATGCATGGTCAACTATATGAAGAAAATAAAAACTTGATGCCACCATTTGCTCTATAGCCATCCGTAGTGAAAATTAAGTCCTCAAATAAACCTACGCACCCTTTTGTGTTATGTCGGAATCAACATAGCCGCATGTCTAGCCAACTCATGGAACTGTGTCTTATACTCTGCAGCTATCAATGATCCCCGAGTCAAATATGTAAACTCATCTCGCAACAGCTCCCTTAGGCTACGAGGTACATACTTATTCAATGAAGCCTCGAAGAACTGAGTCCAAGTCATCAAAGGTGACCTGACTGGTCTGTACTCAAGATAAGATATCCACCACTAGTTTGCCGACCTATCAAGCTAGAAGGAGGTATAATCAACCCCGTTAGACTCCTCTACCCTAATGTTTTGCAATTTCTCCTCAAAACTAACCAAAAACTAATGGGCATCCTCATCGGCAGCACCGAAGAACCTGGGATGACCCAATATAGTAAACCTCAAAAGACATAGCTAGCCTACAGGCCATAGGTGGAGAAAAAGTTGGAAATTGCTGACCACTAAAGGATGGACATAGCAGCATAATGTATTAGTGGATTCTACATACCCTATGTCCCCGTTGGGGCTGAAGTCTATGCCTCATCTCTGATCTAGGTTCAGTTGAAGTGCTAGGCATAATACCAGCCTACAACATGCCCTCCATAAAGTTGAGGATCATGGTCGAGGTATCCTGAAGTACTGGTGTGGCTAAGAACCCCAGTAGAGACTGGGTTGGCCCCACGCCATTTGGCTAATGCTGCATCTGCTCAACCTCTGTCTCAGGCTCTGGTGTTGGCTCCCACTCCTAGTCTTGACCTGGTGTGGTAGCATGTACTCTCTCTCTCGACCTCTAGGTCAGCCTCAACCTCTACCCTAGCTAGGGATCTACCTGGAGGTGTAGGAGGCTCTCGACCACCTGTAGTGTACCTCGTCTTAGCCATATGAGAAAGATTATAACAAACAGAGTTTAGACAGCGGTAAAACTATTCGCAAATGATAAGAAACAAAAAAAATGAAGTAATCATAAGATTCCTTATAGCCTCTCAAAGATTTGATATAGACGACATCAAACCGATCCATGAGACTCTACTAGGCACTTGCTTTGGTACTGGTGAAATCGGTGAATCTAGAGTTTTGATACTATGTTGTCATGACCTGAAAATCAAGACATGATGGCGTGATTAACGTTTCAAACACACCTCATCCAATTATAGGTGCAAACGATCATTAGTCAGTATAAAACCCAACTTTGATAAACGCTCATAAACACCTCATCCAATAATAGGTGTAGGCGATCGTAATCTAGTATATAACCCAACGAAAGGTTGATGTCGAACCCACATGGAACAATACCGTATCAAATTCTATTAGAAGTAAATATGTGATTCTAATCGATTTTAGAAGTAGACATTGTCGAAATAAAACAAAATAAGTCAAAGCTTTGACAACAAATGTCAGATGGAGGGTTTTAAGATATCGATTCACAACTACAATAATCACTAAACAGGGGATTAGACAAGTAGGAATGAATTCTAAAGATGTGATCGATTATAAGCTAAATTCACTATATGGGTAATTGAAGTTTATTAATAAAGTGTTGAATCATTGTGGGTAGGCTAGACTATAGGTGCAATAGTTTTCTCTCAAATAACT
>JAJOOH010021082.1:0-10457 GCA_029582605.1 Solanum gracilifrons | reverse complement strand
CCCCCATAGCGCTAGAGTGGCTGGGGCAGCGCACCTGCAGTGCGCCAGAAAGAAGCCCCAGTAAGTTGAGGCTGGCACGGCGTGCCTGGGATGCATCCAAATCGTCGTTTTTCACCAGTTTTTCATCATTCAGTCCATTTAAGTCTTTCTAAGGTGTTTTAACACTTCCTATTTATTATAACTACTCTAAATGACTTCTAAAAATCTAGAAATCATCCATAAACAAGAATCATAACCTTGAATCCATAAATTCAAATTCAAGGAAAGTTAAGAGCCAAGTCTAGAAAGTTCTTAAAGTCTTTTCAAAAAGTCTTTTGCAAATGCTTTTAACTTTGTTTTAAGACTTAAAGTTCAAGTTGAGTAAAGGGTAAAGAGTAAAGAGTAGAGTTTGAAGTTCATTTCTACAAAGAAGTATATGGGACTATGTATTCCCAAAGAGTTTAAAATGTTTTCACATTTAAATAAAAGCGGAAACTGAGATTTCCAAGGAGCCTTTGAGCTAGTTTTCAGAAAAGAGTAACCGTTTTCACTATTAAGCAAGAGAGGAAACTTTGATTTACAAGATAGCCTTTGAGTTACGTTTTTGAGCAATTATCTCAAATCACAGAAAGAAGTATGTTTTTAAAACATAAGAGCTAGTATTATATTTTGGGAGTAGTATTGAGCATCGATATGGGGGAGAGTTCAGACAACTCACAGCCCCCATAAACCATGTAGCCATCATGGGTTAAAAAGGTTCATACTTTTTAGATGATTCCTTTAGTGTTTTTTAGCATAGACTAGTGGATCCACTTAGTAGTTCAGGTTCTATACCCTCGGCAAGGTATAGGACGACCCTGGCAGCGTGAGGCAAAACGTTGTATCATCACAATAGCTCTTACGTGATGATTGTCGATTAGAGAAACTCCCACAGATGTAATTGTATTTCTTATAGACATAGTTTATTGTTTTTTTACATGCATTTCAGAGTTATATGCATCTTTGCATACCTACAAAGTTGACATCATGTTAAGCAACTTTTCTTTATATCGCAATTGTTTTAAACTTCTTTATATTGAAATGAGTTCAGTTATGTTGAATTGAACTAGGTAAGTTCTTCAGTTCCTTTCAATCTTATGTCTCATTTTAGAATTGTCACGACTCGAGTCTACACCCTGGACATGTCCGGCACTCAAGAACCATTGTTGCTCCCCAAGCGAACCCTCAGTTTGGCTAACTACAAGCGGAAGACTAACTTAAGCATGCAAAAGCTTAAAACTGAATAAAATTCAATAAACTCAACTTTTCAAAACTTTAATTCAAATGGAAAATCATAACATAATTGGAACCTCATCTAGTAGCATACCACCTTGGCACACCTCTTAATGCTCTTGTGACTTAGCCACACTTCACTGCCCTTATCTAAACATTAGGGTCCCTCACTTGTACTACTCATATCTATTGCAGCTAACATCTCAATTCCTCACTTGGCCTATGTCAAGTCTACCAGATCAAATCTCAAGACTAACATCATCACCCTAATCTTGCCATTCTTTTTATCATGACACTCATCTCGAACTCAAGCTTAATATTTATGACTAAACCCGAATATCAATATGATTGCTCGCTTACTATACTAACTTAAAACTACTAGATACAAATTCAGAAATACTCGTCCACTAGGACCTTATGATAGTCAATCCCCACCTCTTAGTATTCATACTTACAATTTACTATTACATTTCCAATCACAACTTGAGTACTATGCACTCATTCACTATACATCAATGCCTAATTAGTTCTATAACACTTTGAATATTACGGGCTTTCCCTTAAAGATCATAAGCCTAGCTTAGAGCTATCACCTCATGAATACTTTTGCTCTTCTATTCATCACTTACAATTGGTCATTACTAACACAATGACACATCCTCATAACCCTTTTCTAGTTAAGGTATACTCTAACTCATATTAACTTGCAACTCTTACTCTGCCTCCTATCCTGAGCTATTCACAACTCATCACTTCCTAGTCTACACATAAAGGAAAACACCTCATCAAAACTTACTGGGTGCATGACTATAATAACATAGCTTGCCTAATCACTATCTCCCTTTCTAGGATTACTAAACCTCTGCATACCTTCATCTAACTTTGGGCTCTTTCATTACTACTTATGATCTCGTAACTCATGCTACCTTTTTGGGATGAAAATACTACCCAAGCTCTAGACATACTTCCTCATAAGGATCTCAGCTGAAACATGGCTTAGAGAAGAGAGTACAACTCACTTTTAGCTTAAATGCACGATTCATATGAAGGCATTACTCTGAAACTGAACACTTAACTTACTGTTGGAATTCTCTTAATCCCCTCTGAAGTCTCATAACTTTCTAAAGACTCTTACTAAGAACAACTCATCCATAAGGATCTTTACACTTTACTTTTCAATCACCTCTAGAATGATGGGTAGTCGAATAAATAGGAGAACACATGAGTTAGATTAAGTCTCTATGACATATATTAAAAGTATGAAAGAAGGGAAACTTTTCTTAAATGTCTGTAGTCCCTCATTTATAGAAGTAGGTCCCTCACAACCATAAACGAGAACCTACTGACATGACTTCATAGACAGCCTAGGACACTTTAAATCTGTGCTATGATACCAAGTTTGTCACGACACGAGTCTACACCCTGAACGTGGCCGGTACTCAAGAATCATTGTTGGTCCCCAAGCAAACCCTCATTCTGGCAGACTACAAGCGGAAGACTAACTTAAGCATCCAAAAGCTTATAACTGAATAAAATTCAATAAACTCAACTTTTCAAAACTTTAACTAAAATTCACAACTTAGAATAAAAATAATTTATTCAACTTGCCATAAAATAGGCAACTTAAGTCTTTGAAACATTCAATAAAATTAATGAATAATACAGACTACTCACCTATACTGACTATCTATGAAGCCTCTAACTGATAAAGATGGAAGTTGGGACAAGACCTACGACATCCTGACTAAACTGAAAAGTAAATGAAATCCTCCGGCAACAAGGAGGCTCACCATAGATAACTCGAACTCCCGGATGTATCAACGAATCTCCTGTTGATGATCTCGAATACCGGTGTCTGCATCATCAAAAGATGCAGGCCAAATGGCTCAGTACGTGGAGTGTATGAGAATGCAAGGGGAATTCTAAAACATAAACATAAGCTTGAAACTTGATAAAAAGGAAACATACTTACCTCTTCTCAAACTTACTCAACTCAAGGAATACTCAAGGATACTGAAAATTACTCAAACTTACTCAACTCAGAAGTACTCAAGGATAAGATACTAAACTCAGAGATTAGATACTCAACTCAAAGATATGATATTCAACTCTGGGGTACTCAACTGAATATAAAGTAACAATACACATGCAATATATGGAAAGCTTTATAAAACAGTAAAAACAACTAATTTCGTTAAAGAAAATGCAATAACAAACTCAACTTTACTTATATAATAAAGTAATATAGTTTCTGTGGGAGTTTCTCTAACCGACAACCGCCACTATGAGCCTAAGTGGTGATACGACGTCTTGCCCATGCTGCTAGAACTGTCTTATACTTTGCCGTCATATAGAACGCTTAACTTAGTGGATCCACTAGCTTACTCTAAAAGTATCTTAAGGAGTCATCTAAAAAGTATGATCCTTTACTACCCATGATGGCTACATGGTTTATGGAGACGTGAGTTATCTGAACTCAAACTCGCCCCCATATCGGTGCTCAATACCACTCCCAAAATATACTTAGCTCATATATTTGTAAAAGCAAAACTCTTTCTTTAGTTTGAGATAATTACTCAAAAACTTAGCTTAAAAGATCTCTTGGAATAGATGTTCCCTTTCTTGCTCAAAACTCTTTTGGAAATCTCAGTTTCCTCTCATCTTAAATGTGAAAACATTTACTTTTGGGAATACTTAGTTCCCATATATCATTTTAAAGAAAATAAACTTTACTCCTACTCTTTACTCAACTTCAAAGCTTAAGTCTTAAAACAATGTTTAAACATTTGTAAAAGACTTCTTAAAAATATGGTTCACTCCGAATTATGGACTTGAACGACTCAATGCAAGGTTTTCAATAACCATAGATACACTCAAATACTTGGAACTTAAGAACTTCAATTGATACTACTAATTTCAAGAATGCTCAACTCAGTGGGTTCATGCGGAATTATGAGCATGAACTACTCAACTCAAGGACTAAAAAATACTTCTCATCTCAAGATTTTTCGACTTATAATGTTCATGCGGAAATATGGGCATGAACACTCAACTCATGGACTTCATGGGTAATAGGTCATAGTCCCATGATTAGGATTATAATCTCGGAAGGGTTAGGAACTCGATACTCAAGACTTAGAACTTGAAGATACTACTCCTTCCAAAGATACTAAACTGATGGAGTTCATGCGGAAGTTATAGGCATGAACGACTTGACTCAAGGGTCAAAATATCAATAAGGAACTCAGGTATACGACTCTTCTCATTCTCTTACTTACTTCTCAAAACTTCACTCAAATCGATGGTGGATCTCAAAGATTCACAGTTGAACTCAAAGACTTTCTTGAACTATACTATTAACCCTCTCTTGAATGTGAATTATGAATTCAAGAGTTATGGTTCATGAAACGAAAGATCTCATGATGACAAAGTAGACTCATGAATACATTCTCCTCATCCTCATACTCACTTGCTCGAGTCTTGAAACAAGTTACTAGAAGTTGTAAAAGACTCTTCAAAAAGACTCAAAGGGACTTTCTCAAAATGTTTGAAAGAACTCTCAGGACTTGACTCTCAACTCTACCGTGAATGTGATTTATGAATTCAAGGTTGTGATTTGTGATAGAATGATCTCGTGATGTTTAGGAGTGTTTTTAGATAGTTAAACATGAAAAACGATCAAGAAATCACTGTCTCGCAGTAAGTCCAAATATTTGGTCGCGAATTAACTTTTGAGGCAGAGAGGTCTGTGACCTCTTCGCGATGCGAAGACAAACTTTATGAAATGGGGAAGTAGGTCCGCGACGCGGAGCAAGGTGCCAAATTCGCCCGACTTTTTCCTTATTCGTTTTCTAACCCCAATTCACCTAAACTCGGTTCTTTTTCTCAATTCCTCTTTAGATTTATATACCCAGCACATGAACACAAGAGCCTACTCATAAACAACTGTAAAATCGGCATGATTTCATCAAGAACTCAATAATCTCATCTAAACTCAAGAACTGAAGTCAATTTCAAGAACATCATACTTTCAACTTTCTAGAACGAACTTAACGCTGAAATTAACATGATTGGCGTGTGGGTGAACAAACCCAACACTATGGAAGCTTACATACCTGAAAAAACCATCTTCTTGCAGCACTTGAAGGAAAATCTTGAAAGATGAACCCTAGCCTTAGCGTTTCTTGAATCCCTTGAGCGATAGAATTTTTGGAGTGGATGAGACGGTTTGATTTAAGAAAACTGGTTTTCTACTCGTTTAGGGAAATTTAGATGACCTCCTATTGGGTTTTTAGGACTAAAATACCCTTAAAGAAATAATTAAAATAAGCTGGGAGTCGGAATAATTTTTCACCAGGCAGTGAGGTCCGTATTAGCTCCGTAACGCGGAGCCATCGCGGAGCTGCTGCCAGGTTTGTACGTCGTTAGTAAATCAGTCATAACTTTTTACTCAGAGCTCGGAATTTAGCAAACTCTGTGGCGTTTGAAAGAGGACTCGAAGGGCTTTAAATTTTTACTTGTAGCTCACCTAAATCATCTTGTACTAGGAGTTATAGTCGTTTGAAGTTGACCCAAAACTTAAGAAAAACTTAGGAATGACTTGAATGAACTCTCTTTAGTTCTTCTTGGAACTTAAGGTGCTACATCTAGTGACCTTAATACTCAAGAAATGTTAAATTCCTTGCAAAAATCTCACTCACTACAAAGAACGGTTCGAGTCTTAGTTCAAAAAATTTCTGGGGTGTTACAATATCTCCCCTTTGGGATCATTCGTCCACGAATGACGACTGGACTAGGTATAGAATGGGATTACTCTTACTAAGGTCTGAGTCTAATGGTCTGCTCTTACTATATTCAAGTTTAACCCAAATCCTTAAGTTCAGATTCAATACCTCTCTATAGGGAATCTCATCTCAAACTATTACTCTTTACCACCACATTGGGATCACATCAAGAACCACCTAGTGTTTAACAACACCTGATTAAAGCTTAGTACTCTAACAACTCCATGGACTCCTACTAACTATCTCATTGAGAAATTCTCAACACTTGACTTGATTCCTCATACTATCATCTCCCCCTTAGGTATAAAGCTAATACTTGAAAGCTATGGACCTATTTCACATTGACAACTCAATTATGCTATCTAGGCACACATGGAAAATTATAACTTAATTGGAACCTCATCTGGTAACATACCACCTTGGCACACCTCTTAATGCTCTTGTTACTCTTGTGACTTATCCACACTTCACTGCCCTTATCTAAACGTTAGGGTCTCTCACTTGTACCACTCATATCTGTGGCAGCTAACATCTCAATTCCTCACCTACCTTATGTCAAGTCTACGAGATCAAATCTCAAGACTAACGTCATCACCCTCATGTTGCCATTCTTTTGATCATGACACTCATCTCGAACTCAAGCTTAATATTTATGACTAAACCCGAATATCAATATGATTTCTCGCTTACTATACTAACTTAAAACTACTAGATACAAATTCAGAAATACTCGTCCACTAGGACCTTATGACAAATAGTCAATCCCCACCTCTTAGTATTCATACTTACAATTTACTATTACATTTCCAATCGCAACTTGAGTACTATGCACTCATTCACTATACATCAATGCCTAATTAGTTCTATAACACTTTGAATATTACGGGCTTTCCCTTAAAGATCATAAGCCTAGCTTAGAGCTATCACCTCATGAATACTCTTGCTCTTCTATTCACCACTTACACTTGGTCATTACTAACACAATAACACATCATCATAACCCTTTTCTAGTTAAGGTATACTCTAAGTCATATTGACTTGCAACTTTTACTCTACCTCCAATCCTGAGCTCTTCACAACTCATCACTTCTTAGTCTACCCATAAGGGAAAACTCCTCATCAAAACTTACTGGGTGCATGACTATAATAACATAGCTTGCCTCATCACTATCTCCCTTTCTAGGATTACTAAACCTCTACATACCTTCATTTAACTTTGGGCTCTTTCACTACTACTCATGATCTCGTAACTCATGCTACATTTTTGGGATGAAAATACTACCCAAGCTCTGGACATACTTCCTCATAAGGATCTCAGCTGAAACAGGCTTAGAGAAGAGAGTACAACTCACTTTTAGCTCAAATACACGATTCATATGAAGGCATTACTCTGAAATAGAACACTTGAATTACTTTTGGGCTTCTCTCTTGCCCCTCTGAAGTCTCATAACTTTCTCAAGACTCCTGCTAAGAATAACTCATCCATAAAGATCTTTACACTTTACTTTTCAACCACCTCTAGTATGATGGGTAGTCGTATGAATAGGAAAACACATGAGTTAGAATAAGTCTCTATGACATAGCTCTATTGCATGATTAAGAGTATGAAAGAAGGGAAACTTTTCTTAAATATTTGTAGTCCCTCATTTATAGAAGTAGGGCCCTCACAACCATAAACGAGAACCTACTGACACGGCTTCATAGATACCCTAGGACACTTAAACTCTGTGCTTTGATACTAAGTTTTTCACGACCCGAGTCTACACCCTGGACATGGCCGGCACATAAGAACCATTGATGGTCCCCAAGCGAACCCTCATCTTGGCTGACTACAAGCGGAAGACTAACTTAAGCATCCAAAAGCTTAAAACTGAATAAAATTCAATAAACTCAACTTTTCGAAACTTTAACTAAAATTCACAACTTAGAATAAAAATAATATATTCAACTTGCCATAAAATAGGCAACTTAAGTTTTTGAAACATTCAATAAAATAAATGAATAATACAGACTTCTCAACTATACTGACTATCTATGAAGTCTATAACTGATAAAGATGGAAGTTGGGACAAGACCTACGACATCCTGACTAAACTGAAAAGTAAACGAAATCCTCCGGAAACAAGGAGGCTCACCATAGATAACTCGAACTCCCGGATGTACAACGAATCTCCTGTTGATGATCTCGAATACCAGTATCTGCATCATCAAAAGATGCAGGCCAAATGGCTCAGTATGTGGAATGTATGAGCATGTAAGGGGAATTTTAAAACATAAACATAAGCTTGAAACTTGATAAAAAGGAAACAAACTTACCTCTTCTCAAACTTACTCAACTCAAGGAATACTCAAAACTACTCAAACTTACTCAACTCAGAAGTACTCAAGGATAAGATACTCAACTCAGAGATTAGATAAAAGATATGATATTCGACTCTGGGTACTCAACTCAAAGAGGTTAACTACTGCCCAATCTTGACCTTACCAGAAGGTACGCAAGGCTTTGTGGTCTATTGTGATGCGTCTAGAGTTAGTTTGGGTTGTGTGTTGATGCAGAATGGCAAGGTTATAGCTTATGCATCCAAACAATTGAAAGTTCATGAGAAGAATTACCCAACCCATGATTTAGAGTTGGTTGATATTGTTGACACCAAATTTTGACCCTCCTTTCTTCTAATTTATTATTTTCGAGCTTCTAATTTAATAACGTATTAAATTATTATTTTTCGCAACTATTTTTACTACTACGAATCTTTACTACTAAAATTATTGTTTATTATCAAAATTACTATTACAAGCTTTTTCCACCTCTTTTTCTTAAGTAAACGATTATCATCATTTTATTTTAAGTTTTGTTAATTATAAATTGATATTTTGTATCTATATTTTATATTAGCGTAAAACAATAATATTAATATTTTATTATGAAAATTATTAGTTATCATCTTATAACATATATTGTGTTAGTTATATTAAGTTAGAAGCCTAAAATAATTTAAAGGAAGAAAGGAAGACCGAAAATTCAGCCCAAAACCCCCCAAATCAGACCAAACGCTGCAGCCTATTTAGCCCAAAATCTCGGCCCAATTCCGTCCCAATCTTCAGCCCAAGAGGAAGAAAGGCCCAAACCAGCTCATTCATCAGAAAAATCTCAAAGATCCCTAAGTGATTTTAGGTCATATTCTTTTTTCAAATGCCAGCTCCCTCCTCCATTTTTGGCTAAAGTTTCAGCGCTCTTTCACCTTGGACGGAGGGTCCTCTCCATTTTCGTACAAGCTTCAATAACTCCATCAGCTTTTCTCCTTTCTCCCTTTCCGTGGCAGATTTGACCAGCAGAAGATGCCAAGAGATTTTGGCAATTTGGGGACAAAGGAGTTCTGAGATGGATTTGGATTTCAAACGGCTGTTCATTCTTAAAATCCCGCCCAAAACTTCAAGGAGAAGCCCGACTTCCCCCCTTTAAATACTCGCATTTGCACTGTCTTAGAGAGAGATTTTTGGCCTCCATAGTAGCCTTGACATTTAGCTTCTCTTCCCCCTGTAGCACTTCGAATCACTGCATCTTGCTAAAAATAAATAAATCATCTTTTATACTCTCTTTTGATCTGGGCTGAAAACTCTGACTTCAAAGTTTACTCGAGTTTGTTATTGTTTGAGTATAGACTTTCGACCGAAGCACCCGTTCACTGCCCGGCAGTAGGTGATACTCCTCTCTTTTCGCTATTTTCTATCCATCCGATAATACTATTATGCTTATCTTAAGAAAATCACATTCTATCATCAATGTTACTTAGTTGACCTGAAGCTATATTCCTTTCATAATTTGGTCGTCATGTATTAAGTAAATAGTTTATTTCGTGATTAAATTTTCACATGAACTCAGTTTCTTTCACTATGCCTTAACTGTTCATTTGCTACCTTTGTATGATAAAAATTGCAGCTCGTGTATTCTTAGATAAAATTATGTTTAGAAGAGATGGTTGCCATTTTTGCATAGTTATAAATGTAAATATATTGTGATTAAAAGCGTCACCTTTACATCTGCTCTATTTTGTTATATATGAACTTGAGTTTTTAACCCTTTTGATTTTCATTTCTCTGTTAGTAGCATTTCTATTCTCTGTTAGTTATTGGACTAACATATGTTCTATTTATACTAGTGGAGATAGTTGTATAATACTCCCTCCGTCCCTTTTTACTTGTCCATATTTCCTTTTTTAGATGTCCCTATTTACTTGTCCATTTTGACAAATCAAGAAAAGACAACAAATTTTTTCCTATTATATCCTTATTTACACTTCTTGAAAATTGTAAAAGTGTATGCTGTTTCCCTCCAATTTATTTCACTTGAATTCAAAGAAGTGGTTGTAATTTTGAAATGAAAAGTTGTCATAAGGGTAAAATTGTAACTTCACTGTGCTA
>JAJOOH010021081.1:0-11873 GCA_029582605.1 Solanum gracilifrons | reverse complement strand
ATTCTTGACCATCAGGCTCGTAGGTTGAGAAAGAAGAAAGTCGCTTCAGTGAAAGTTTTGTGGAGGAGTCAATCCGTACAAGGAGCTACTTGGGAAGGTTAAGCAGCCATGAAGTCCTAGTATCCTCATCTCTTTCCTTTAGATTAAGTTTTATCTTCAAGTAATAGTTCCACTCCAGTCTCTTAGTTTACTCTTGCATAAAATCAGTCTTAGTATTTTACTCTTTCAATTCTTCTTGTATTTCAACATATTTGCATGTTCTTGGAACACAGTTTACCTAGATTTCAGTTTCTAGTACTTAGTGGTAGGGATTGCAGCTACTCCCCTTCATACTCAGCTTGTTTAGACTTCATTCAAGGACGAATGTTCCCAAGAGGGAGATATTGTAACACCTCGTACTTGAGAAAATAAAAAATACAGCTTTCCAAGATTTGGTGTTAAAACCAACAAAAGCCACCGACGGATCGTGTGTCAGACCACGAACCGTAGTTGGGGTCCCGTGGTTCAGTCCCAGACATAGAGAAAATTTGGGATTTAACGATGACACCAACGACCATGAACCACGGGCCATTGATTTAACCATAGACTATAGGTTGGTTTCGTCGTTGGGGTCCAGAGTTTGATGATCTCTGATCCTACCCACGATCGACTAGTGCGGTTTGTGGTATGACCTACAAACCCTAGGTTTGGCCGTAGTTGAAGGTCAGTAGTGATTCAGAGGAAAATAGCTAGTAGGTCAACTTCAAACGGTCATATCTTTTAGCACAAAAGATATCTACATCTACGCCCACATAATGCCTCATAAGAGGCCATTTGAATACCGGAATGATAGCTATTGTTATAGGTGAACTATATGAGAGGTAGGTGATCATCCTAACTTCCCTAAAGTCCACGCAAGCTCTCAACATGTCCTATAAGGTCTGAATGGTATACTCTACCTCACCATCCGTCTATGGATGAAATGTTGTACTAAGATTTACCTGAGTACCAAGACCTTTCTGAAATAATTTCAGAAATGAGAGGTAAACTGAGGACCTCTATATGAAATGATAGACAAGGAACCTCGTGTAACTTGACTATCCCACTAATGTAGAGTTTAGCATAGTCCTTCGATGTAATTGTAGGCTTGACAACCAAGAAGTAAGTGGACTTAGTAACTTTGTCTACTACCACCCAAATTAAGTCAAGCCATACTGCCTGCGAGTACGAGGTAAACTTGTAATGAATACAATGTTTATCACTTCCCACTTCCATGTAGGAATTTTAATCTCCTGAGTCATACCGCTTGGTTTCTGATGTTCTACCTTAACCTGTTGACAATTAAAACACTTAGCCACAAAATCTGCTATATCCTTTTTCATGTCGTTCCACCAAAAGACTTCACATAGATCACGGTACATCTTAGTGGCACCTGAATGGATAGAAAACCTGGAGTAGGTTACACAGTAATGATTGGGCCAGATTCGGTTCATGAGTTTGAAATCAATGATTGGGTTTTCCTGAAGGTGTCACCTATGAAGGGGGTGATAATATTTGGCATGAAAGGTAAGCTCAGTCCCAGATATGTAGGTCCTTATAGAATCATGAAAAGGGTTGGTAATGTGGCTTATGAGTAGAGTTGCCAAAAAAACTAGCAACGGTTCTTCCTGTCTTTCACATTTCCTTGTTGAAGAAGTGTGTGGGTGATTCGGCATCCATAGTACTATTAGAGAGTGTCGTTGTGCAGGTAATTTTCACTTATGAAGAAGTGCCAGTTGAGATTCTTGACCATCAGGCTCGTAGGTTGAGAAAGAAGAAAGTCGCTTCAGTGAAAGTTTTGTGGAGGAGTCAATCCGTACAAGGAGCTACTTGGGAAGGTTAAGCAGCCATGAAGTCCTAGTATCCTCATCTCTTTCCTTTAGATTAAGTTTTATCTTCAAGTAATAGTTCCACTCCAGTCTCTTAGTTTACTCTTGCATAAAATCAGTCTTAGTATTTTACTCTTTCAATTCTTCTTGTATTTCAACATATTTGCATGTTCTTGGAACACAGTTTACCTAGATTTCAGTTTCTAGTACTTAGTGGTAGGGATTGCAGCTACTCCCCTTCATACTCAGCTTGTTTAGACTTCATTCAAGGACGAATGTTCCCAAAAGGGAGATATTGTAACACCTCATACTTGAGAAAATAAAAAATACAGCATTCCAATATTTTGTGTTAAAACCAACAAAAGCCACCGACGGATCGTGTGTCAGACCACGGACCGTAGTTGGGGTACCGTGGTTCAGTCCCAGACTTAGAGAAAAATTTTGATCTAAAGATGACACCTACGACCATGAACCGTGGGCCATTGATTGACCCATAGACTATAGGTTGGTTTCGTTGTTGGGGTCTAGAGTTTGATGATCTCTATTCCGACCCACGATCGACTAGTGCTGTCTTTGGTTGGACCTACAAACCCTAGGTTTGACCGTAGGTGAGGGTCAGTAGTGATTGAGAGGAAAATTGGTAGTTGGTCAAATTCAAACGGTCATATCTTTTAGCACAAAAGATATCTCCATCTACGCCCACATAATGCCTCCTAAGAGGCCATTTGAATACTGGAATGATAGCTATTGTTATAGCCGAACTCTATGAGAGGTAGGTGATCATCCTAACTTCCCTAAAGTCCACGCAAGCTCTCAACATGTCCTATAAGGTCTGAATGGTACACTCTACCTCACCATCCGTTTATAGATGAAATGTTGTACTAAGATTTACCTGAGTAGCAAGACCTTTCTGAAATAATTTCAGAAATGAGAGGTAAACTGAGGACCTCTATCTGAAAAGATAGACAAGGAACCTCGTGTAATTTGACTATATCATTAATGTAGAGTTTAGCATAGTCCTTCGTTGAAACTGTAGTCTTGACAACCAAGAAATGAGTGGACTTAGTAACTTTGTCTACTACCACCCAAATGAAGTCAAGTCATGCTGTCTACGAGTACGAGGTAAAATTGTAATGAAGTCCATGTTTATCACTTCCCACTTCCATGTAGGAATTTTAATCTCCTGAGTCATACCTCCTGGTTTCTGATGTTCTACCTTAACCTGTTGACAATTAAAACACTTAACCACAAAATCTGCTATATCCTTTTTCAGGCCGTTCCACCAAAAGACTTCACATAGATCACGGTACATCTTAGTGGCACCAGAATGGATAGAATACCTGGAGTATGTTACATAGTAATGATTGGGCCAGATTCGGTTCATGAGGCTATGGAAAAAGTTCAGCTCATCAACGATAGACTAAAGACAGCTCAGAGTCGTCAGAAGTCCTATGCAGATGTAAGGAGATGGGACTGAGAGTTTGAAATCGATGATTTGGTTTTTCTGAAGGTGTCAACTATGAAGGGGGTGATGATATTTGGCATGAAAGGGAAGCTCAGTCCTAGACATGTAGGTCCTTATAGAATCCTGAAAAGGGTTGGTAATGTGGCTTATGAGTAGTGTTGCCAACAAAACTAGCTACGGTTCATCCTGTCTTTCACATTTTCTTGTTGAAGAAGTGTGTGGGTGATTCGGCATCCATAGTACCATTAGAGAGTGTCGCTGTGAAGAAAAGTTTCACTTATGAAGAAGTGCCAGTTGAGATTCTTGACCATCAGGTTCGTAGGTTGAGAAATAAGAAAGTCACTTCAGTGAAAGTTTTGTGGAGGAGTCAATCCGTAGAGGGAGCTACTTGGGAAGCAGAAGTGGCCATGAAGGCCTAGTATCCTCATCTCTCTCCTTTGGATTCCGTTTCAGCTTGAAGTAATAGTTCCTCTCCAGTCTCTTAGTTTACTCTTGCATAAAATCAGTCTTAGTATTTTGTTCCTTCAATTCTTCCTGTATTTCAACATATTTGCGTGTTCTTGGGACACAGTTTAGCTAGATTTCAGTTTCTAGTACTTAGTGGTAGGGATTGCAGCTACTCACTTTCATACTCAGCTTGTTTAGACTTCATTCAAGGACGAATGTTCCCAAGAGGGAAATATTGTAACACCTCGTACTTGAGAAAATAAACAATACAGCTTTCCAAGATTTGGTGTTAAAACCAACAAAAGCCACCGACGGATCGTGTGTCAGACCACGGACCGTAGTTGGGGTCCCGTGGTTCAGTCCCAGACTTAGAGAAAATTTGGGATCTAAAGATGGCACCTACAACCATGAATTTACGGGCCATTGATTGACCCATAGACTATAGGTTGGTTTCGTCGTTGGGGTCCAGAGTTTGATGATCTATGATCCTACCTACGATCGACTAGTGCGGTCTGTGGTTGGACCTACAAACCCTAGGTTTGACCGTAGGTGAGGGTCAGTAGTGATTCAGAGGAAAATAACTAGTAGGTCAACTTCAAACGGTCATATCTTTTAGCACAAAAGATATCTACAT
The DNA here is from genome assembly GCA_029582605.1 of Solanum gracilifrons. NCBI lineage: Eukaryota > Viridiplantae > Streptophyta > Magnoliopsida > Solanales > Solanaceae > Solanum > Solanum gracilifrons. The sequence goes on along the minus strand of JAJOOH010021081.1, from coordinate 7,480 downwards.
CTACGCCCATAGAATGCCTTATAAGAGGCTATTTGAATACTGGAATGTTAGCTATTGTTATAGGCGAACTCTATGAGAGGTAGGTGATCATCCTAACTTCCCTAAAGTCCACGCAAGCTCTCAACATGTCCTATAAGGTCTGAATGGTACACTCTACCTCACCTTCCGTCTATGGATGAAATGTTGTACTAAGATTTACCTGAGTATCAAGACCTTTCTGGAATAATTTTAGAAATGAGAGGTAAACTGAGGACCTTTATCTGTAATGATAGACAAGGAACCCCGTGTAACTTGACTATCTCATTAATGTAGAGTTTAGCATAGTCCTTCGCTGAAAATGTAGTCTTGACAACCAAGAAGTGATTGGACTTAGTAACTTTGTCTACTACCACCCAAATGAAGTCAAGTCATGTTGCCTGCCAGTACGAGGCATACTTGTAATGAAGTCCATGTTTATCACTTCCCACTTCCATGTAGGAATTTTAATCTTTTGAGTCATACCTTCTGGTTTCTGATGTTCTACCTTCACCTGTTGACAATTAAAACACTTAGCCACAAAGTCTGCTATATCCTTTTACATGTTGTTCCCCCAAAAGACTTCACATAGATCACGGTACATCTTAGTGGCACCTGAATTGATAGCATACCTTGAGTTATGAGCTTTTATAAGGATCTACTACTTCAACTCACCCACCTTAGTAACACATAAGTGACCCTGGTAATGAATCACATCTAAACTAAACTTTATGTTGATCATTGCACCGTTCAACTGAAGCAATATAGGATCACTATCCTATTTTTCCTTAACATCCACTACCAATGAAGTTTCTGACTCATTCTGAACCATCACACCACCATCTGACATGTCCGTAAGACCAACTCGTAAGCGAGCAAGCCGGTGAACATCTTATTCTAATTCTCTTCTTTCTTCCTCAACATGTGCTACACTACCCATAGAATGTATGTTGAGAGCATCAGCCACTACATTGGCCTTACAAGGATGGTAAAGCACATTCATATCATAGTCCTTAAGGAATTTAAGCCATCTCCTCTAATGAAGATTCAACTCTTTCTAGGTGAACACATACTGGAGGTTCTTATGATTTGTGAACACATCTACGTGAACACCATACAAGTAATGTCTCCAAATCTTTAGAGCAAATACTAGATGTGTAAGCTCGAGGTCATGAGTCGGGTAGTTCTTCTCATGGACCTTAAGTTGTCTAGAAGCATACGTTATAACCTTACCTCAATGCATCAACACACGACCTAGGCCGACTCTGGATGCATCACAATAGATCACACAACCGTCTGAACCATCTGGTAGAGTCAAGACCAGAGTTGTAGTCAACTTTGTCTTTAGTTCTGAGAAGCTTTTCTCTCACTCATCTGACCACTGAAACTTGACCTTTTTCTGACTCAACTTGGTCAATGGGGAAGCTATGGATGAAAATCATGCAACAAATTTCATGTAATAACCAACCAAACTGAAAAATTTCTGATATCTGTTGGAGAGGTGGATCTGGGCCATTGCTTCACTGCCTCTATTTTTTTAGAATCCACTTGGATCCCTTCATTGGATAACACATGGCAATGGAAAGCGACTGATTGTAACCAGAACTCACATTTGCTGCACTTAGCGAATAACTGGCGATCCTTGACATTTTGCATAACAACTCTCAGATGATTCGCATGCTCCTCCTCATTCCAAGAGTAAATGAGGATATCATCAATAAAGACAATAACGAACAAATTCAAATATTGTTTGAACACCCTATTCATTAAGTCCATGAAAGCTGTACGAGCATTTGTTAGTCCGAAAGACATAACTACAAATTCATAATGACCGTACTAAGTCCTGAAGGTTGTCTTCGGAATGTCACTATCTCTGACTCTGAGCTGATGATAGATGGATCTGAGGACTACCTTCGAGAAATAATTGACATACTAAAGTTGGTAGTACAAATCATCAATCCTGTGGATGGGATACTTATTCTTGATTGTGACTTTGTTCAACTGTCGATAGTCAATGCACATCTTAAGTGAACCATCTTTCTTTTTCACGAACAATACTGGAGCACCCCATGGAGAGATACTAGGTCTAATGAAGCCCTTATCTAGAAGGTCTTCCAACTGTTCTTTTAATTCCTTAAGCTTGGTTGGAGCCATTCTGTAAGGAGGAATTGAAATAGGCTGGGTATTTGGAAGGAGATCTATTCCGAAGTCGATTTCCCTTTCAGGAGAAACTCCGTGAAGATCTTCTGGAAATGTTTTTGGAAACTCATTTACTACTGGGACTGACTCAAGAGTTGGGGTTTCAGAGCTTGAATCCTTAACCCGAACAAGATGATAGATGTACCCTTTAGAGATCATCTTCCTGCCTTGAGGTAAGAGATAAATCGACTCATAGGCACTGAGCTACTACCCTTCCATACTAGGACTGGATCATTTGGAAACTGAAACCGAACGATCCTAGTTCTACAATCGACTGAGGCATAAAAGATTTGTAACCAATCTATGCCTAGAATGATATCAAAGTCTACGATTTCTAACTCTACAAGATCTGCTGAGGTGTCTTTCTGAGAGACTGTGATAGGGCAATTTATGTATACCCATCTACCTATAACTAGGTCACCAACTGGAGTAGAGATTGAGAAGGGTTCTAAAAGAGTTTCTGGAGTGACACTGAAGTTTACTGCTATATAGGGAGTTAAAAAGAAAGAGTATCTCCTGGATCTAACAATGCATAAACATCTAAATGAAAGACTCGTAACGTACCAGTGACCACATTAGGAAAATCTTCCTGGTCCTGGCGAGCCTCGAGAGCATACAACCTGTTCTGGCGCTGACCGCCACTTGTACCAGATGAAGCACCCTGTTGAGTTGGGCGACATGTTGTTATTGTTGGAGCTATAGACTGGGCCCTATTATTGTTACCTCATTGCCCCTACCTAGCATAAGGGAATCATTCAACCTATGGCCAGGCTGACTACACCCAAAGCATCATTTCTTGCCTGCAAGACACTCGCCCGGATGGTTCTTACCATACTTTGGACAAGTTGGGAAATTCCTGTTACCTGAAGTACTCCCCTGAGACTTACAGCCTAGTGCCCTACCTTTCTAATCTAGACGGAACCTGGGAATGGGGTACTAGCGGATGAAGGTGCTGGGGCTGAAGACATATGTTGAAACTGTGAGCAATTTCCACCACCCGATTTCTGCTGAGAGTATTCATAGTTTCCTTTTCAAGCCCTCTTATTGTCCTTAGTCAGTTCCATAAGCTTGTCTCCCTCAACCTCCTGAGCATGAGTCATAAGCCTAGAGATATTCATATCCTCTAACAGCATGGCATTCTTGCACTCTGTCTTTACCAAGTCGGATACCCCAAATAGAAACTTACTCATTTGTGCCCTTGGATCGGCAACCATGTGTGGAGCATACCTGGAGAGCTGAGTGAACTTAAGTCAGTACTCTTGGACTGACATGGTACCCTGCCTCAAATTCATGAACTCTTGAGCTTTATCCTCCCTTAACTCTCTCAGGAAGAACTTGTCCAGAAAAGCTCCAGTAAAACAGTCCCCAAGTCACAAGAGTTGCATTTTCACCCCTGTTTTCCTTCCACTGCGTGAACCATATGTGAGCCACATCCTTAAGCTGGTGGTAGGATGTCAACTCTACCCTTTCATTACCAGTCACTTTCATCACTCCAAAGATTTTCTTAACCTCATCAATGAAGTTCTTTATGTCCTCACCAACCTGCGACCCTAGAAACTCAGGTGGATTCATCCGAACAAAATCTCGAACTCTAACTTCCACTAATCCACCATTAGTATTCGTAGGTACTTGACCTGTTGAATATTCTGATTAGCCACACTATGAGCCAAAAGCTGGATCATATTCCGAAATTCTACATTCGAAACCTTATGGTTTAGGACTGGAGGAACTGAGTTAGCATTGCGGGCATTAGCTGGCGTAAGCTCTATTAGGAGGCATGATCTGAAATGCATAACAACAAATTAGAATGGAGAAATTGGATCATACCTCATGCACGATAAGAGTAGCAAAGAGAGTTAAGTTTTTCTTAAAACACTTCACAGCCTCCCTCTAATAGACGTGGTGCACTTCACACCCATGAAAGGGACTCTACTTAGTGCGACTTTCTAACATCGTAGGACTCTTAAACCTAATGTTCTGATACCAAGTTTGTCACACCCCGAGGCTACCCCCTTGACATAACACGAGACCTAGGATCACGAGTGACCCCAAGCTAACCCTAAAACTGGCATATCATAAGAATACTAAAAGATATCTAAATGAAAACATAAACTAATGCGGAAGCTAAATCAATTGATAACTGAAAGTGGGGAATATCCAACTAGTCTGAAGAGTTTAAAAATATTGAAAGATAAACTTAACAAGTCAAGCTAATTCTACTACTATGTCTGAAAAGCCTCTAACTGACTAGAGTTGTTGGGACATGCCCCAATCTAACTCGAGCAAAATTGAAAACTGAATCAGAGACTAAAAATGAAACGCATGTTTGTTACCCTCGAAGTATGAGGACTCACCGCTGAAGCTGTTGAATACGAATCGAAAGTCGATCTAAGCGTGATCTGGATGTTGAATACCTAAATCTACATCCTGAAAGGATATAGCACAGAGTATGCGTCAGTACATGGAATGTACTGAGCATGCAGAATATGCGTAATAGTTGAACAAATATATAAGCTGAACAAAGCATAACTGAGCAATAATATAATCTGAACATGATGCAAATACTGAAATATACTGAAAAGAACTGAACTAAATGCAATGACCAAGTACTGATTATTAACATAGCATGTTGAGACTGAAAACTGAAGTATAACTGAAAACCTGGTCAAATGCACTAGAGTCTGACTATGGGAGCTACTATTAACCGACATAAAACCACGTGAGCTAAACGTGGAGTCAGATGTATACACCCCATCGAGAGGACTCAATATACCTTTCCAGGGGTATAGAGGCATGACTGGCATCATCACTAATCCTGATGCCTAACAAAGGGGACTTATACTCCTACGGGGGCACATAGTTCTGGGACTATGACGGTACGCTGAACCCTAGTCCAACTCGGTGCTAAGCCTACTCCCAACTAGAAATGTGTATGACACAACATAACTGAAATACCGATAGCTCAATGTTCTAACATGCAAATCTGAGAATGCAACATTTAGGAACTAACGATGTAACATCAAAAACTGGAGCATGTTTATCTGCTTAACTGACTTAGAAAGTGTAATTCATGAACTAAGAGAATGTACACAATTAGGTTTCTAAGCTTCATACAAGGAATTTAACAACGATTCCAAGAAAACATGATAATTCGATTAGGAACACTATAACAGCTAAATCACAACAAATATCTAAAGTTTCTAGAAACCCTAGGTCTAAACAAGATATAGGGAATCAAGAGTCTGACTGAATTCTAGGGACCTAGTGGACGAAAGGAATCCACTAGTTAAATCCCACATACCTGGTGACGAAATCTACGAAAAAATCCTTCAATTTTGGGGCTGGAACTTGAAGGAAACCTGCTGGTTGTTCTTTGGAAAGCTGGCGCCTCTTGCTTCTCTTTTTGCTCTAATTTTGATGAATTTTGGAGAATAAAGGTTATGGGTATGTCTGACTAAGTTATTAGGCTTAAATTGAGTAAAACGACGTAGTTTAGGCATCAAACGACGTAGTTTAAATGCCCAACGCTTAGGGGAAAGACCAAAACGACCCTGACTTAAATTTGACGAGTGTCACCTATGACAGGACTGACGGGCCATGGGTTGACCTACCAACCATCGGTAGGAGTTGTCGGTCAAGCTCTGCACGACAGGGCTTCACTAAAATGAGCTTAACTTTTTACTCGGAGATGGGATTTTAGCAAACTCGGTGGAGTTGGAAAGAGGATTCAATTATCTTTCATTTGATAGGTCATGAGCCACCTAATTCATTCTGTGATAAAATATATGACCATTTGAAGTTGACCTACAAGCTATTTTCCTCTAAATAACTGCTAACCCTCACATACGGTCCATAGGTCCAACCACGGACTATACTGGTCGACCATGGGTGGGATCAGAGATCATCAAACTCTGGACCCCAACGACGGAACCAACCTACGGTCTGTGGGTCAATCAACGAACCATGGTTCACGATCGTAGGTGTCATCTTTAGATCCCAAATTTTCTCTAACTCTACGACTGAACCACGAGACCCCACCTAAGGTCCGTCGGTGGTTTCCGTTAGTTCTGACACCAGATCCTGGAAAGCTGCATTTTCTATTTTCTCAAGTCCGAGGTGTTATAGGTGTTGTGATAGTGTAATGAAGTATAAGAGGATAGAGGGATTTAGAATGTAGGGCATTTGTGATTGAGGATGATGGAGATTAGGGGTGTTGAATGGTAAAAATAAGAACGGTCTTAGAGGGTTTAGAAAGGGAAAAGGATGTGGGTCAGAGTCGAGTTGGGTTTGGTCAACTGGGTAAGTCAAATCTAAAAGGCACATACATGCGCCTGTGCGGCTGTGCAAGCACATGCAGTCGCATGTGGCGACATTCCGCACGCACATAGTATGCAGGTGAAAAGTTTTCAAAAAAATCTTGCTTGTGCATTACATATGTGTGTTGTAGGTCTCAACATGTTTTTCACATGTAGCACGCAAGTGCTCCAATTTCAACAGTTTCTTTGGGCAATTTGGCTTAGGAATGCATTCCACCTACATGTCACAAGTTTACACATGTGCCTCTTGAAGATTTTTTCAAAACTTTACAACTTTTCGAGTCTTTTGTATTCCTAAAAGTACTAAAAACAAATAATGAAGTGATTAGAATTTTAAAAACACTTGAGTTACCTCCCAAGAAGTGTTTGATTTAATGTCATAGCTTGACGATACTACCTTAATGCTCAACAAATGTCCGAAGGTTTGGCCTCTTCATAAGAGATTTCAACCAGCTCATCCCTTGTATTGATTACCAACGCAATTCTGCATTCATCCGGTGGTTTTATTGATTGGCATACATTGAACATGACCTCTTCTCTACCGACTCCGTATTTGAGTTCTCCTAACTCTACATCTACAATGCTCATCCAGTGGCTAGAAATGGACGCCCTAGAATGATAGGCACCTTAAGGTCCACATCATAATCCAATACCATGTAATCCACCGGAAAGATGAACTTTTTGACTTTCACCAACACATCGAATAAAATTTCCATTGGCCACTTCATTGAACTATCAACCATGAACAACCTCTTGGAGTAGGCTTAGGATATCCCAAGACCAATTTCTTAATGATCACAAGGGGCATCAAATTGATGCTAACCCCTGGATCACACGGGGATTAGTTAGGTTACTTTTGATGATATTTTTGTTTATGTTATGTACTTACAACTTTAAAAATATATTTATTATTTTTAGGAAATTCTAAATCTCTCTCTCTCTCATTATAT
>JAJOOH010021070.1:0-19582 GCA_029582605.1 Solanum gracilifrons | reverse complement strand
TATATACATGTACGATGTTGAAAATGTTAGATTCAGTAGAACGTATTAGCTTTATACTCTATCACCTCACCTTTTTCGATCAAGAAAGTTTCTTTTGCTAACAGTAAAGTTATGAATTATATTCACCGTTCTTGTGATTTTCATCCAGGCCTTCCCGATAGGATCCCCTCTAGTACCTGATGTTTCGAGAGCAGTTTTGAATGTGACAGAAGGTGAAAAGATGGTACAAATAGAGAGAGCATGGTTTGGAGAATCTACTTGTTCCGATTCTAGTACATCACTCTCCTCCAACAGTCTTGGCCTAGATAGCTTCTGGGGACTCTTTGTCATGGCTGTAATTGCTGCAGTTTTGGTTCTCATCATCTCTCTAACGAAATTCATACATGAGCATTGGCACATCATAAGACGATCTAATCTTTCATTGCGCGAAAGAAGCAGAATCTTGGCCAGGAAGAATCTATAAAGTTCAAATTCTAGCTCCCTTTTTATTGTGAAATGTTCATGAACATCAATATTATTGTCATTGTCAAGCTAACATTGGATGTTGCTTTGATCAGATATAGGTGACAATAATTAGTACATAATAAACTCACCAAAGATTGAAACAAATCATTGTGTATAATCAACTCTCTTTATGGTTATTGCACGCACTTATTTTAACGTTCGATGAAAAAAGTTTAATTGTTACTTTGTTTAGTTGTTGGAGAGATTATTTCACCTAATTAATGAATCTAATAATTGCAAGAACTTGTATATTGTATATTTCAGATCAACGTCATGACTCTTGATGGCATAATCAACATCAAAGACATTTAAAAATTATTTTTTGTTTGGGATGAGGTGTCTAGTTCATAATACAAGTTAAAAGGCTAGCATATATAAAATAGCTCATTGATTTATATATAAAATTTTACTTAACGAGCATAAATAAAAATTGACAATATAATAAAATGAGCAATTCAAAAATAAAGAATATTAGTACTCCTTTTTTACTTTAGCAAACAGATAGTTTTGAAGATACTTAGCACCTTCTATTAATGTCAATATCTTTATGCATATGCGACAGATGAATAAATAGGCAAAGATATGAATGTAGAGAGGCCGAACTGGTTGCCAAAGAATTGGAACTTCAAAATGAAATTTCGCACCACTGGAGTCACTATAGGAAATATTGATAAATATTATTATGAACCGTTCTCCGAGGAAAACTTTTCCTTCAAAGAATGAGTTGCTTTATCGATAATTCCGACAGTGGCTCTACAAGTGTGAAATTTCATTTCAAAGTTTCAATTCTTTGAAAAGCAACTCAGCCTCTCTACATTCACCCTACTGATCTATTCACCTATCACTTCCTGCATTTGGGTGTACCCTATTTACTTAGAAGGTCCTATTTATAGCTAGTCAAGTATCATCTGAATTAAAGAAATCTAGTCAATGCAATTAATTTTCTTTCCATTATTAATATATTTTACTTAATTTATTCTTATGGTCTAGAAAATACAATGAATCTGGTCAATTTCTTACTAAAAATTCTTTTTATTTTATAATTTTCCTTTTCTTTCTTCTAGATAACATAGATTATTTTTCTAAAAAAATCTAGTCAATGCAATTTATTTTATTTATCTTATATATATATTCTACTTAATTTAGTCTTATTGTTTAAAAAAATACAATTAATCTGGTCACTTTGAATAGAATTTCTTACTAATTTTATTTTATATTATAATTTTTCTTTTCTCTTCTCCAAAAATCACAAATTATTTTTTAAAAAGTAAATACATGAAAAACAATATAAAAAGGCCTTTCAGAGATCATTTTGCCCTAGTCAAAGATTTGTAGACGCTTGATGAATTAGCATAACAATATTGCTAAATTATTAAATTATTTTCCTAAAAAGTAAATCTACAAAATGTCTTTGAAATTTTAAATTCTAATCAAACATATAAAACAAGATGTGTAAATAAATTTGAACAGAAGTGTCAAGTTGACAACTATAGCGTAATTGTAGATAGATGGAAAGAATATTATTGAATATAAGTTATTTCCTCTTAACAAGGTGAGTAAATAAATTGTATTAGCTGCCTCTTATAAGCATGGATTTCAAACTAACTAGGCACCTCAACTTGGATATATAAAAAGTATTCGGTGAAAACATTATAAATTACGATTGAAAAATAAAACGAATAAATAAATATTTAAATTGAGACATGCATATCTCATTTTCACTAAAAAAATTCAAGTCCATTGAGTTATAATTAATATTTCAGCATGTAACTCCTCCAAGATAAATATTATGTAATGAAACAAACTCTAGAAAAATGGTGAGTCGAAAGTTCCCCCAAAAGAACATTTTCATTCAACATAAAATTATACTATGGCATTTTATAGTTTCTTATTGGTTTGAAGGAAACTTTTTTACCGAAGATTAAAATAATTTGTAAGTAACTAATTGAGCTTGAATAAATATTTTTACCCGTATTTACGCCAAATCATGAAATATAGATTTCGGAAAAAAATCATCCGAAAGTCGTATAACCAAAAAAATTCATTATCTAACACACGAAAAACTGAAAATATCGCTTAATTCTTGTGAAATCACCCCTAAATTCCCCAAATAGACTCTAAAAATGGTTATGACGTACGTACTCCCCCAACTCTCTATCGAGGGTTCTATAAAGGTTTCACAAAGTAATCTTGTGGAAGTTGTATCACCACAGTATTTATGGGCTAACATATACGAAAAACATAGAAAATCACCTGATTCTTGTAAATTGACCCCTAAATGCCCAAAATAGACTTTGAAAATGGTAAGACTGTATTTCCTACTCCCCCAACTCCCTACAGAGGGTTCCATAAATGTTTCGCAAAGAAATCATTTGGATGTCGTATAGCTAAAATACTCATGGGCTAAAATACATGGAAAAAAAATGAGAAAATCGCCTAATTCATGTAAATTGGCCTCTAAATGCCCAAAATGGACTATGAAAATGGTGAGGCTATACTTACTGCTTGTCCAACTCCTTACGGAGGGTCCCGTAAAGGTTTCACAAGGAAACCGTCCAGAAGCCGTTTCACCAAAATATTCATGGGCCAACACACACAAAAAACTAAGAAAATTGCCTAGTTCTTGTAAATTGACCCCTAAATGCCCAAAATGAACTCTGAAAATGGTAAGACTGTGCATACTTCTTCCCCAACTCCCTATGGAGGGTTTTGTAAAAGTTTCGCGAATAATTCATCCGGAGGTCGTATCACCAAAAAATTCATGGGATAACACACAAAAAAGATTTAAAAAAAATAGCTTAATTCCTTTAAATTGGACCATACATGCCCAAAATGGACTCTAAAGATGGTAAGACCATAGATACTGTTCGCCATACCTGGGTGCCAAGCAGCTACATGGGATTATATCTTCGATCCTGGTTTCCAGACCTCGAGACGGTGGATTTGGCCGAGAATCCGCAAGTTATCGTCAGTCTTGCACTAGAAATCTCTTCCTCATTCTTTCCCAAGCCTAGAGCAGCCTTTTGAGGGTTTCTGGGGTGATCCTCGCCTCTTTTTGGTGTTTTGGGAAAAAGGAGAAAAGAAGGCTTCGCATCATTTAAGTTGTCTCCGACATTGCCGCTCTGGCGCTCCCTATCCCACTGGAGCCCTGCCGCCGTAGTGGAACATGTCCCGCTTTGGGGCTCCCTAACCCGCAAGAGCCCCGCCGCCCTAGCGGGACATGTCCTGCTCTGGCGAGATGATGGATCCAGTCTTCTCGACGTTTTTCCTTTCCTAATTAACGACGGTTCGGGTCATTACACATAAATATAAAATGAGGTGAAGTTAAAGGGCACATTTAAGTATTATAACTAACTTAAACAACAAGTAATTAACAGTTGTCATTAATATAGTTTATTATGTTGATATAACCTTTTATATATTAATATAATCGCAAATTAACATAATTAATTATAGGTGCATGCTTGGGGAACTTATGGCACTCACTCATCTGACTTGTATTCTAATCTTGATTTCTTCTTCAAAGATGTAAAAATATAAGATTAGGTAATTTAAAAATTTTTAAACAAATTAACACGTCTTAATATTTTTTAGTGTTAGGTTAATTGAGCCTATAGATTTATTAAAACAAAAAAAGAGAGTATAAGATAAGGTTTACAACTTTCTATTGTTATTTGTTAACTAACTTTTTCGTATAATTTACAATTAATAGTTAAAGTAATAGTACCATATTTTGTAATATTTTTTTGCTAGGTATAGCTGATTGGTATATAAGTTACGAAAGAATTTATGCATTCTTTTATATAGAATATATAGAAAGTAATAACTAATACGTGAATTATTAAACTTTACATAATTTATTCATGCATAAAATAATTCATAGATTTTGTAATAACTAATTCATGTATTATTAGGGGTTGTCTGGTAGTAGATTAGAGTTACGCATGCTCTAGTAATCAGGGATTAGTTATATGAGAAAATCTATGTATTAATTATTTTATGCAGAGATTAATTATGTAACATTTAATCATTCATGTATTAATTATTCCACCTTCTATCTTGCATAAAATAATTCATATATACCTTCCCTGATAATTTATACATGTACTAGTTATGTGAATTTTTAAATTGCAAACCATATACCATATTATTTTTGTATATGAATAAATTTATCTCCTAACCAGCTATCAAACATGGTATTACTTATGCAGAATTTAATATCTACATAATTCACTTCCAAACTAGTTCCTACTACTCTTTTATACATTCATAACTCTAACTAACGAACTACATTTTACCCCTACTCCACTTTAATCAAAGGATCAACAGTGTTCTAATTTACTTTCTAAGAGACTTAGAACCTTCAATCTACTGAGTCCAGAATCATATTCATCCATACCAGGAATAATCTATTCCAAAATTAATATAACTAAGATTAATATTAATTATCTCTTTATCTCTTGTACCAAACCAACCTTGGTTTAAATGTTGTCTCATATGTCTATGGTAATTTACCCATGCAGCACTTGACCTATTGAAGAATCTTGAAGTGGAAGCCATAATAGGTCCATTTTATCAATGCAAGCTAATTTTTTCATTAATTTAGGCCAAAAAACACAAGTACCGATCATCTCCTTCTCAACGAGTCCATCTCTTTCATCATTCCGCAATCAATATTTTGTTCGTACCACTCATAACGATTCATCTCAAGTAAAACCAACTAGTTCAATTATCCAAGCATTCGGTTGGCGTCAAATTGTACCAATTTACATCGACAATCAATTCGGAGAAGGAATAATCCTTTTTTTAGCAGACGCATTGGCGAAATCAACACTCATATACCTTATCGAAGTGTAATTTCTGAATTTTCCACTTTATATCAGATCAAATCTGAGCTATTGAAATTGATGAATATGCAGCCTAGGGTTTTTATTGTGCATATTCCGACTTCACTGGGTTCGAAGCTTTTTGCAATAGCGAAAGAAATTGGTATGATGAGTGAAGGTTTTGTTTGGATTGTTACAGATGCAATGGCGAATCAACTGATTTTGATGGCTGTTTCGATTATTAAATCTATGGAAGGTGTTATTGGGGTTAAACCTTATGTAACAAAGACTAAAAAAGTTGAGGATTTTATTCAAAGATGGAAGATGAAGTTTCGAGAAGAAAATTCGAGGATTGTTGATGTGGAATTGGATGTCTATGGATTATCGTCTTATGATTCTACTACTGCGTTAGCCATGGCTGTTGAGAAATCGAGAATCAGTGGGGCCTCTTTTCGAAAACCAAATGTTTTAGGTAAGAGTGGCAAATAGATAGATTGGATTAAATTTGAACGTTAAAATAGGATCATATGATTCGATTCATGCTAAGTGTGGTTTGGTCAGTCTGAATTGGGTCAAAATATATCAAACAACCGGTTATATTTTAACATGACTCGTAGCATTTTTGACTAAGTTTTTGCAAGACAATTTATTTTCTTAAGAAAATGGCATAATATATAAACATGATCCTTAAATTGGCTTTAGATGACAACTATTAGTGTGCACAAGTAGACACTTAAATTTGCATAAAATTGACACCTAATTCGTCTTGCATGGTAATTTTGTGTCCTACGTTGCGTCCTCTGTATATTATTCCATGTAGGACACATGTGTCTAGTTGTTCAATTTTATAAAAGTTTAAGTGTCTATTTGTGCACACTCAAAGTTGGAGGGCATAGTTGTCCACTGAAGCCAAGTTAAGGATCATGTTTGTGTATTATGCCTAAGAAAAAAGTGTGTATTTTAAAATGTGAGGTGTTTGATCAAGTTTTTGGAGAAAGTAAGTGTTTATGGAAAATAACCAAAATTATTTTTTAGAAGCTAAATGTAACACCCCAAAAAAAATTTGAACTAAGACTCGAACCCTTCTTCGTTGTGTGTAGGATTTTACCAAGGAATTTAAAATTTCTTAAGTGTTAAGGTCAGGTCACTAGATATAGCACCTTGAGTTCCAAAAAGAATCAAAGAGAATTCATTCAAGTCATTCCTTAGTTCTTTTAAGTTTTATGTCAACTTCAAACAACCATAACTTTCAGTATAGGATGAAATAGGAGACACATAAGATATCAAATGAAAGATCTCTGAGTCCTCTTTATAACGCCACTGATTTTGCTAATTTTCGATCGCGTATGAGGGAGATATGCCCTTTTGAAGTCAAGCTATCCATTTAAGGAAAGTTACCCAAAAATAGGAGGGGTATTTTAGTATTTTCCTTACCCCCAATTATTCTAAACACAAATTACACCCAATTAAGGGTCTAAACTGATTAGAACCAGTTTCAGTCATCCCCAAAGCATTTAGGGTTTTAGAGAGAAGATTCAAGAGGAGAAAAAGTTCAAAGTTTCTAGCGTTCGTTGAAGAAATTCAAGATTTCGCCAAGAACCTAGTTCTTTGAGGTATGTAAGCTTCCAAAGTTTTGGGTTGGTTCACCCACACGCCAATTATGAGTTTCTTTTGCGAATCTACCCATAAATATTGAGCAATTTAAGTTCTTGATGAGTTCTTGATAAGTGTTCTTTAAGTTTCATTCTAAATCTTGTTTTGTTGAGGTTTTGAGGAATTCTTTTGATGAAAGTAGTGATTTGAGGGCTGATTTGAGTAGATTAGTGGTTTCTTAGGTTGGGTATTCGAACCTAAGTGAGTGGGGAAGAAACCATTCGAATATAGGCAAACTAGGGTGAGAAAATGAGCAAAGAAATTCGTCGGGGCATTTTTGGGAATGGGCTGGCGCGCCGCCCCACCATTGTGCCAGTAGAGATTGTATGTAGGTAGAGGGTTGGCGCCCTGTGCCACTTAGTGCGCCAGGGTCGCTTGCCCCCACCCCTTCTTCTTCGTTTTGCCCGTCTGAGTTCTTAAAAGGGTTCCTTCAATCCCTATTGATTCTAAACACTCTAAACTACTTCTAAACATATAGAAATCATTCATAACATGAATCATAACCTTGAATTCATAATTCAAATTCAAGGTAAAGTTAATAGTCAGTTCTTTCGAGTTTTTTGAGAAAGTCCCTTTGAGTCTTTTCAAATAGTCTTCTACAATTACTTATAAATTGATTCAAGACTCAAGAAAGCGAGTATGAGAATGAGGAGAATATATTCATGAGTCTAGATTATCATTGATATCCTTGAGTCTAGTCTTTCATGCCCATAAATTCCGCATGAACTTCATAAGTTGATTACTTTTGAAAGTAGTAGTATCTTCAAGTTCTAAGTCTTGAGTATTGAGTTCCTAATCCTTTTGAGATTATATTCCTAGTCATGGGACTACTACATATTACACCGATTTCCAAAAGAGTTTTCATGAGCAACTCTGAGTACTATCACTTTTAAGAGAACTTTTTTTGAGTAATAATCTCAAACCACGAAAAGAGTTATGTTTTCTTAAAAACATATGAGCTAGTATATTTTGGGAGTAATATTGAGCATCGATATGGGAGAGAGTTCATACAACTCACAGCCCCTATAAACCATGTATCCAACGTGGGTGGAAATTGTCATACTTTTTAGATGATTTCTTATTGCTTTTTAGCATAGATTAGTGGATCCACTTAGTAGTAGATTCTATACCTTGGCAAAGTATATGACAGTTCTGCCAGCGTGGGCTAGACGTTGTATCATAACATAGCTCATAGTGATGGTTGTCAGTTAGAGAATCTCCCAAACAGAATTATTTTGTATCTTTACATACAAATAAGAATTATTATTGTATTTTCATACGATTGAGTTATTATAGTAATTTTGCATACAACTGAGTTATTATATATTGTTTTAAAAGCTTTCCAGATATTGCATCTTTTATTGTACTAGTTTCACACAGTTGAGTATCTTATTGTTGAGTGGAGCCCTATTTCTCTGAGTTGAGTTGAACTATATTTCATAGAGTTGAGTATCTTATTGTTGAGTTCAGCCCTATTTCTCTGAGTTGAGTATCTTACTATTGAGTTGAACCCTATTTTCTCTGAGTTGAGTTGAACTATGATTCATTGAGTTGAGTTGAGTGAGTTTAGAAGAGGTAGGTATGTTTCTTTTCCATTAGTTCAAGCTTATGTTTATGCTTTAGAATTCCCCTTATATTCTCGTACATTCCATGTACTGAGCCATTTGGCTTGCATCGTTTCATGATGCAGATACAGGTATTAAGGATCATCAAAAGGCGTTTCGTTGATGTCATGTGATATTCCAGTCAACTTTGGTGAGTCATCTTATTTTACGGAGGACTTCACCTTTATCTTACAGTTAGTAGTTTTGAGATGTCGTGGGTTTTGTCCCTAAATCCTTCTGTACTAGTAGAGGCTTCATAGATAGACATAGTTGAGGACTTTTTGTATTTACTTTTATTTTGAGTATTTTACAGATATTTAAAAATGTTGAGTATTTGAGTTTGTTGAATTTATATCAGTTTTTAGCTTTTGTATGCTTGGGTTAGTCTTCTGCTTGTTGCCAGCCAGGATGAGGGTTCGCTTGGGGAACAACAATGGTTCCCGAGTGCCGACCACGTCCTAGGTGTAAGCTCGGGTCTTGACAAACTTGGTATCAAAGCACAAAGTTCAAGTGTCCTAGGGTGTTTATGAAGCCTTGTCAAGTAGGATGTTATTTATGGTTTTGAGGGACCCATTTCTCTAAATAAGTGACTACAAACATTTAGGAATAGTTTTCCTTCTTTCGTACTCATAATCATGCAATAGACATATGTCATATAGACATATTATAACTCGTGTGTTCTCAGATCCATTCGAATACTCTCCATACTACTGGTGGTTGAAAAGAAAAGTTAGCCTTTTATTGATGATTTACTCTTAGCAAAATCTTGAGGAAGTCATTAGACTGCAGAGGGGATTGAGAGAAGCCTGTGAGTGAGTTAAGTATTGAGTTTTAAAGGAATGTGCTCATGTTCATATGAATCGTGCATTCAAATAAAAGCGAGTTGCACTCTCTTCTCTAAGACCTGTTTCAACTGAGATCCTTATGAGGAAGTATGCTTAGAGCTTGGGTAGTATTTTCATCCCAATAAGGTAGCATGGGTTACGAAATTATGAGCAGTAGTAGTGAAAGTGCCCAGAGTTAGAGGAAGGTATGCAGAGGTTCAGTAATCTAAGGAAAGGAGATAGTGATGGGGCAGATTATGTTATTGCAATCATGCACCAGTCAGTTATAAGTGTTGAGTTCTTTTATGAGTGAAATAAGGAATAATAATCTTGTAGAGAGTTCTTGATAGAAGGAAGAGGAATAGTTACTAGTCCGCATGAGATAGAGTATGCTTTTAACCAGAATAAAGTTGATGTCGATGTGCCATCGTGTTAGAGAGGCTAAATAAATGTGTTGAATAGAAGAACATCGTATTCATGAAGTGATAGATCTAAAACTAGTCTTATGATTTATTTAGAGAGGGTCATGATATTCAGAAGGTTATAAAGCTAATTAACAAATGAGGTCTTAGTACTTTCTTAGGGAGAGTTCGCAGTCATGAGGTAAACTTTTTCCGAGTATTAGAGTAAAGGGGAAATAAACCAGTTTAGAGATGAGGGAATAGGTCCATGGCTTTCAAGTGTCAGCTTTAGACCTAATGGGGAGATGATATGATGAGAAATCAAGTCAAGTGTTGAGAATAAGATAGTAATGAGTTCAAAAGAGTATGTGGGTATATTTTCAGAAGTCCTTTTAGTAGGGGAGTGATGTTTGAAGAAGAAGATTAATGTTCTCATTGTGATAATGATGGTTTGATAATTCCACCTGTGGTTATAAATGTGGAGGAAGAAGAGGATGAGGTTTTACTGTAAGAAACAGTTAAATGAGAACACTTAGTTGGTTCCAAGTAGTGATGTGAGAAATTCTAGTTGGTATGGCAGAGATGATGAGAGAATGAGAAATTCTTATGGAGCTAGTTAGTAGGAGTCCTTGGTGTTGTTAGAGTACGAGGCTTGAATGTGGTGCTGATAAACACGAGGTAGTTCTTATTATGAGCCCAATGCTGAGTAAATGAGGTGGTAAAAAGTAATGTTCTTTGGATGAGACTTCCTATAGAGAGGTATAGAACCCGAACCTTAGGATTTGGGTTAATCTTGAATATAGTAAGAGCGTGTCGTTAGACTCAGGCCTTAATAAGAGAAGTCATGTACCCTTGAGGGAACTATGAGTTGTAGCCAATGAGGTATGGTATAAGGAAAGAATAGCGTAGTTGAGGAGTGTTTCTAAGATTAAATATTTACCCTAGGCATGGTATTTCAATTTTTACTGCATGCCCAGATTTCCTTTGTTTTAGATAAGGTAACTTCAAAGAGAGTGTGACTATGTTCACAATAGTATCGTTGTTGACTTAGGTGCTATAGAAAGATCCCAACTCTTGGTATGAATTAGTCCAGCCTATGTTAGTAGGCAAGTTCATGAGTTAGAAGAGATAGTGAGACTAACCCCATTCCATAAACAGTCCAGGCGTCATTCGAGGACGAATGATCCCAAGGGGGAGATAATGTAACACCCCAAATTTTTTTTGAACTAAGACTCGAACCTTTTTAGGTGTGAGTAGGATTTTACCAAGGAATTTAAAATTTCTTAAGTGTTAAGGTCAGGTCACTAGATATAGCACCTTGAGTACCAAAAAGAATTAAAGAGAATTCATTCAAGTCATTCCTTAGTTCTTTTAAGTTCTGGGTGAACTTCAAACAACCATAACTTTCAGGATGAGTTAGGAGACCCATAAGATATCATATGAAAGATCTTTGAGTCCTCTTTCCAACGCCACCAATTTTGATAATTTTCGAGCTCGTATGAGGGAGATATGCCCTTTTGAAGTTAGGCTGTCCATTTAAGGAAAGTTATCCTAAAATTGGAAGGGTATTTTAGTCTTTTCCTTACCCCCACTTATTCTAAACAGAAATTACACCCAATTAAGGGACTAAACTGATTAGAATTAATTTCATTCATCCCCAAAGCATTTAGGGTTTTAGAGAGAGGATTCAAGAGGAGATAAAGTTTAAAGTTTCAAGCGTTCGTTCAAGAAATTCAAGATATCATCAAGAACCTAGTTCTTTGAGGTATGTAAGCTTCCATAGTGTTGGGTTCATTAATCTACATGCCAATCATGAGTTTCTTTTGTGAATCTATCCATAAATATTGAGCAATTTAAGTTCTTGATAAGTTCTTGATAAGTGATCTTGAAGTTTCATTCTAAATCTTGTTTTGTTGAAGTTTTGAGTAGAGTAGTGTATACCTAGGTTGGGTATTTGAATCTAAGTGAGTGGGGAAGAAACCATTCGAATCTAGGCGAACTAGGGTGAGAAAACGAGTAAAGAAATTCATCGGGGTTTTTTGGGAATGGGATCGCGTGCCGCCCCACCATTGCGCTAGCTAAGAGTGTCTGTAGGTAGAGGGTTGGCGCTCTGTGCCACTCAGTGTGCCAGGGTCACCTGTCCCCACCCTTTCTCCGTCGTTTTACCCGTCTGAGTTCTTTAAAAGGGTTCATTCAATCCCTATTTATTCTAAACTCTCTAAACTACTTCTAAACATTTAGAAATCATTAATATCATGAATCATAACCTTGAATTCATAATTCAAATTCAAGGTAGAGCTAAGAGTCAAGTCTTGAGAGTTCTTTCGAGTCTTTTGAGAAAGTCCGTTTGAGTCTTCTCGAAGAGTCTTCTACAATTACTTATAAATTGTTTCAAGACTCAAGTAAGTGAGTATGAGAATGAGGAGAATATATTCATGAGTCTACATTATCATTGAGATCCTTAAGTCGAGTCGTTCATGCCCATAAATTCCGCATGAACTCCATAAATTGAGCACTTTTGAGAGGAGTAGTATCTTCATGTTCTAAGTCTCGAGTATTGAGTTCCTAAGACTTTTAAGAGTATATTCCTAGTCATGGGATGTTATACATGAATGTATTTGAGTTGAGTACTTCATGCCCTTAATTCCACATGAACCCTATGAGTCGAGCAATCTTGAGATAAGAAGTATCATTGAGTCCTTGAGTTGAGTAGTTAATCTCCATAATTCTGTATGAACCCTATTTTTAGAATTCTTCTGCAAACCTTTTTAAAAATTTATTTTAAGGCTTGAGCATATGAGTTTGAGGAAGAGTAGAGCTGAGTTTATTTTCTTTAAAATGATATATGGGAACTAAGTATTCCTAAGAGTAAATGTTTATATATTTAAGCAGAGAGAAAAAACCAATTTCCAAAAGAGTTTTCATGAGCAGTTCTGAGTACCATCTCTTTTTAAGAGAATGATTTTTGAGTAATAATCTCAAACCACAGAAAGTGTTATGTTTTCTTAAGAACATATGAGCTAGTATATTTTGGGAGTAGTATTGAGCACTGATATGGGGAAGAGTTCATACAACTCACAACCCCCATAAACCATATTGTAGCCAACGTGGGTAAAAAGGGTCATACTTTTTAGATGATTCCTTATTGCGTTTTAGAATAGACTAGTGGATCCACATAGCAGTAGGTTCTATACCTTAGCAAAGTAAGGGACATTTCTGGCAGCGTGGGCTAGACGTTGTATCATCACATAGCTCATAATGGTAGTTGTCAGTTAGAGAATCTCTCAAACAAAATTATTTTGTATCTTTACATACAAATAAGAGTAATTATTGTATTTTCATACAATTGAGTTATTATTGTATTTTTGCATAAAACTGAGTTATTATCTACTGTTTTAAAAGTTTTTTAGATATTGCATCTTTTATTGCTGCTTGAGTATCCAGAGTTGAACTATGTTTCCCAAAGTTGAGTATCTTATTGTTGAGTTGAGCCCTATTTCTCTGAGTTGAGTTGAGCTATGTTTCACAGAGTTGAGTATCTTTTTGTTGAGTTGAGTCATATTTCTCTGAGTTTAGTTGAATTATATTTCTCTAAGTTGAGTATCTTACTATTGAGTTGAGCCCTTTTTCTCTGAGTTGAGTTGAACTTCATTGAGTTGAGTTGAGAAGAGGTAAGTATGTTTCATTTCCATCAGTTCAAGCTTATGTTTATGCTTTAGAATTCCTCTTACATGCTCGTACGGTCCATGTACTGAGTCATTTGTCCTGCATTGTTTCATGATTCAAATACATGTATTCACGATCATTAACAAGCGTTTCGTTGAGGTCATGTGATATTCCAGTCAGCTTTGGTGAGTCATCTTATATTCCAGAGGACTTCACCTTTATGTCACCGTTAGTAGTTTTGATATGTCGTGAGTCTTGTCCCGATATCCTTCTGTAATAGTAGAGGCCTCATAGATAAACATAGTTGAGGAGTTTATGTATTTACTTTTATTTTGGCGTATTGTATAGATTTTTAAAAAGGTTGAGTATTTGGGTTTATTGAATTTATTTCAGTTTTAAGCTTTTGTATGCTTGAGTTAGTCTTCCGCTTGTAGCCGGCCAGATGAGAGTTCGCTTGGGGACCAGCAATGGTTCCCGAGTTCTGGCCACGTCCAGGGTGTAGGCTCGGGTCATGACACTAAAATAAATAACTTCTTCCTTAATATATTTTTTAATAAACTTTTGAAAAAATATACTTAGAAACTTGGTGTTTTAAAAATCTAGTATCTGTTGCTGGTGGGAGGTAGTAGATATCTTGTTAATCGAGATGTGCTAAATTTGATCCAGACACCACAGTCATGAAAAAGAATTGGCCAAAAACTAATTATTGTGCTTTTTAAATTAGTAGATTAAACACAAACAAGTTTAGTACAACATTAGTTGACTTTAAAAGTTTGGCCAAACAAACTATCAACGTCACCTCCTTTTCTATTTTGCGTTTTTTTATAAAATATGTTGGAAGTGTATTTCACTTTACTACCTAAATTTTTAAAATTGATTTATGTATATGTGGGTTTGGTTTGTATTTGACTCGTTTAGTTGCACTATTTGACCTGTTTTGACCCAATAGTTTAAGAAACTTGATCAAGTCAACAGATAGGTTGGACATAATACATAAATATGACCATTAACTTGGCGTCAGCTGACAACTATGACCCTACATGACAATTTTGTGTCCTACATGACAATTGTGTATCCTACATGACATTCTACGTAGATTATGCCATGTATGACAAATGTGTCTACTCGTTCAATTTTATACAAGTTTAAGTGTCTACTTGTGCACACTCAAAGATGAAAGGCAAAGTTATCCGCTAAAGCCAAGTTAAGGGTCATGTTTATATATAATTAATGTCAATAGGCTGTAAATCAAACAGTTTAAACTAGGGAAAATTCAGCTCATGGGCTATGTTGCTCGAACTCTTAAAATATGTCACAAAATGCATGTCAACTCCTTCAAAAGTAGTGCATTTTTTAAGGTTCCAACATGAGTGTGGCAACATTTTTGGAGACTCTCAGAAACTCAGTAGTGAAATACGTTTATTTTTTACACCTCTAAAATTTTCAGGAAATGCAACAGATCTTGAAGCTTTTGGAATTTCCAGGGATGGTCCAAACCTTCTTCAAGCTATACTAAACACTATTTTCAAAGGCCTTAGTGGAAACTTTCAAATTGTGGATGGACATTGCAATCTCCACCTTATCAGATCATCAATGTTATTGGTAATGATGCTAAATAAATTGGATTTTGGACAAGAGAAAATGGCATTGTTAGGAAACTACATTCGAGACGTGGATATTTTGTTTCTGAGGAGAATTTTGGATCTATTGTATGGACTGGTGACACTACTTCTGTTCCTAAAGGTTGGGTGATACCAATAAATGGAAAGAAACTGAGAATTGGAGTTCCGGTGAAGGATAATTTCACCGAGTTTGTGGAAGTTACAAGAGTCTTACCTCTATAACAACGATAGTTACTGCATATTGCATCAATGTTTTTGATGCAGTGATGTAAGCTGATGTTTGCGTATTCAAGACAAGATGCAAGTGTCTACGATTGTACAATTGTTTAGTAACCCAACCAAGGGTTGGGATCGTTCCCAAGAGAGTGGTTTTGAAAATTAATAGAAAAATGAAATTTAGTTCTAACTAGTCGTAGCTAAAGATATTAACGATTAAAAACATTGTAAATTAAAGGGGGACACGAGTGTCAATTAACAATGGGGGGTTTTGTCATTGGTAAGTAAAAAAATAGCAAAATAAACAAGGATTTCTAAGTAATGAGAGGGGATCCTTGGGATGTGATGGGAATATAGGTTAAGCTAGATTATTGGGTACATGCTTTCGATAGAAGATTCATAAAATAATTGTGACTTGTCTAAACTTTAAGGGGGATAAACTCTCTCTCGAGCAACTTACTCCATTTTGAATGTGTTCCTCTCGGACACCCACTTGCCGCATGAAGACCAGCCTACGCTTTAACCCACTCACTCTCTAGAGCTGAGTGTGTGGACATGGGACTAGGGTTCACTCTCTCGAGCTGAACCTCAACTTGACCCACTCACATGACCATTAATCTAGTGGTCTTAGTTTTACGACCTCTCTCTTGAGCAAGGCGAAAACACATAAATAACTTGTATTTGCAACTACAAATTCATTAAATTCATCCACAACCACTAAACGAAATCACATTTAAACTACGAATAGACTATCACCAAGCAAGACCCAACAATTATTTTAACCCATATTCGCTAGATCACACCCCAAGAATTGGGTTTTTAGCCACACATATATAAGAGATAGAAATTTATATCAAATTGAGCTTGCATTCAACTGGGTATGAAGATTTAAGTCTTGATACAAGCCAAAATTGAAGAATCCAAGAGACCCAAATCCAAATCTTAGAGAAAAAATAACAAAAAGTACTATTCTATATGAAAATTATAATAATTGTTCGACTCTTAAAACTACAACTCTAACTAGCATTTATAGTTTTCACATATTTGTGCTGCAGTGGATCATTCGGCGTCGTTAGTCGGAATCACTGATCAACACGACGATTCGCCCTTTGGTATAGTTCATAGCCATCTTGCACCAACCTTCAACATCGTCGTCCTCTGGGTCATTGGGCGACATGGTACTGCTTCGCGGAACTTCTCGGCGATGCACCAACTGCTCCCTTTTTCTGCCGACTTGATCCTTTCCTTTAGGGCTCAGCACACTGGAACAAAAGGCGAAGTAAGACCTTTCAACGACTCGCCAAGTGGACTCGGCAATCCTCAGAGATACTTACTGCTCGTACAACTCCTTACGGAGGGTCCCGTAAAGGTTTCACAAGAAAATTGTTCAGAAGCCATATCACCAAAATATTCATGGGCCAACATGTTAGAATATGCACAACGAAATCTATATTCAGGACCACAAATCTTACATATAGACTAAACAATATAACATAAACTAATTTAGAAGAAGACTAACCTGTTGAAACTTCTACAAAAGTCGTCCAGATGCCAAGGATCCAGAACTACGATCTTCTCCCATTTCCTGATTGACTGTTACTACCAAGTTACTTGTGTGGGCAAGTATTACTTGTTTTTAAAAGGATAATCTCTTTCATGCCACATCCAGCTTATTTATACTAGTTTTCCAACTCAAGAATGAATAGGAAAAACGTCCAAATAAATTTCAGGCATAATGAGCAATCAAGAGGTTCATGAGAATAAATTGAGATTAATACAAAAACGTATTCATCCATTTAAGGCCAAACGTTTTTGTAATAAAAAAAAACGTTTTCATCCATTTAAGGCCAAATGTTTTTGTCACTAACTCAATATTTAACTCTCAAATAATTCATCCTTTAAAGAAGATCAACAATAACATTAATTTGTCCTTCTTTTCAAACTTGGTCAATTAATCAGGCATAGTAGGGACCGTAGATATATTTAATAGAGGCTTCCAATTACGATAATAATTCTCAAATGAACGAATTAACCATATCGCAATAAATTACAAATTATTCCACTAAAATTCTATAATTGCACTCCTCGATTTAATTTCAAAATCTACCACTACAACTTATTTAACCCCCCATCTTAGAATTACCGACCCAATCAATTAGATCCAAATTTTTTGAAAATTTAATTCATTGACTAAATTAATCCTTTATTATATTTACTTAACTTATTTCACGTGATGGATCTAAAATCCACCTGCAGGGTTTTCACGTGAAAACTTATAAGTAACCATAAAGGGGTGTCTTCAACTCGGGTCCGAGACACGGTTCTATGAACTGATTATTATTTCACTAATGTAATTTGTCATTATCTAATCTATTAGGAATTTATTGACTCATCAAAAAGTCTCACCTTTTAATAGATTAAAACAATAAAATAAATTACATAGATCATAATAATTATATCAAGATTAAGAGTATAAGTACATGTAGTGGACTAGAGAATTTATTTATAAATATTCAGAACATAAACAAATGTCTCTAATTGGTCCGTTCAATACATACAAAATGTACTAGCACAAGAAGTTGAATTAAACCATTGTCATAATTAAGATCAAATTATATTTAATCTTGTGCTACGATCATCAAGATGTTTGTCCTACTTCATCTTTGATCGTGAACATAAATTTATAACTTATATGCACCAACAATTTTAATCTTCCGTGTATGAGTTAAAATACTCCATACACAAAATTGTCTATTATATAAGCAATGGACACACATATATACACAATGATCTATTTAAACAAGAAAATTATTATGTTAAATAAATAACATAAAAATCTTTACAAGGGATTGCATAAAAATTACTATAACACAATTACATGGTTAATAGTATATCCCGACAATCTCCCACTTAGACTTATAACCATGCATTCACAATTTTAACACCCATTTCTTCCACATGTTTATCAAAATCCTTCTGAGGTAAGCCTTTTGTAAATGGGTCCGCCAAATTGTTCTTCGATTCACTCTTCAATACTTTCACATCACCCATTTGAGTTATATCACGAATCAAATGATATTTCCTCTCGATGTGCTTACTCCTTTTATGGCTTCGCGGTTCTTTCGAGTCAGCAACTGCACCACTGTTATCACAATAAAGCGTGATTGGTGCTTCAACCGAAGAAACCACTCCAAGCTCTTTTAGGAAGTTTCCGAGCCAAACAGCCTCCTTAGCCGCTTTAGAGACAGCTACATATTCAGCTTCAATGGTGGAATCAACAACCCAAGATTGCTTGATACTCCTCCATATTATGGCTCCACTTCCCAGAGTAAATACATATCCAGAGGTTGACTTTCTTGAATCTCTATTTGATTGGAAATATGAATCTGTATACCCAATAGGTACAAGATTTCCAGGAAGGAAAACAAGCACGTAATCTCTAGTCCTTTTCAGGTACTTGATTATATGCTTAACTGTTGTCCAATGTTCTTGCCCAGGATTAGACTGGAATCTACTAACCATGCCAACAACAAAGCAGATATCCGGTCTAGTACATAACATAGCATACATGAGACTCCCTACAACATATGCATAAGGGACCGCCTTCATTCTCTCTATCTCATCAGTCATTTTGGGCGACTGATCCTTTGACAAAGTAATTCCATGTCTAAAAGGAAGAAATCCCTTTTTGGAATTTTGCATGTTAAACCTTGCAACAATAATATCAATTTAAAGTGCTTGAGACAAGCCTAATATCCTTTGTTTACGATCTCACATAAGCTTGATTCCTAGGATATGAGCCGCTTTTCCCAAGTCTTTCATATCAAAACGCTATGACAACCATTCCTTAACTGAGTTCAACATGCTCACATTATTTCCTATGAGCAAAATGTCATCAACATACATAATTAAAATTGCTACTCTGATTCCTTCCTATTTTTTTATAGATGCATGATTCATTTTCAAATTGATAAAAACCAAAAGTCTTAATCGACTTTGTCAAAACAAATATTCCATGCTCTAGATGCTTGCTTTAGTCCATAAATGGATCTCTTAAGTTTACACAACATGTGTTCATTGCCACTTTCTATGAAACCTTCTGTTTGTGCCATATAGATGCATTCATCAAGACTTCCGTTTAGAAAAGCCGTCTTGACATCCATTTGCCAAATCTCATAATTGTAATGAGCAGCAATGGACAAGAGAATACTAATGGATTTAAGCATAGCTACCGGCGAAAAAGTTTCCTCATAATCAATTCCTTCT
>JAJOOH010021063.1:0-12123 GCA_029582605.1 Solanum gracilifrons | reverse complement strand
TGGGGTGTAGAAATAAAAATATATTTGAAATTTTGCAAATTTTAATATTTTTTTTAAAATAGGGAGGGTCGAATACGGGGTATGGATAGGGTAAGAAAAAAATTAGAGGATGAAGTCGAGTTTTGAAAAATGTTTTCCTCCATACCAAACACACCCTAAATTTTTAAGTAGGCGTTTGGCCATGTGATACCATATCACGATATGAAATCGTGAGATGAAATTAGCGTTTGGACATGGGATTTTACGCTGATTCCATCTCATGATTCCATATTCTCCAAAAATCATGATATGGGAATTCCATATCATGATTTGAGATATTTTTAATACAAAAATTGATCCACAAGTTTATATTTTGTTAAAGTAACCCCACATTTATATCTACTAACCATTTATTTCATATGTAAATAAAATTTATAATCACATCATTACTTTTTAAAATTTACTATTCTCACCGACATAAAATTTATTTTTCTCACCAACATATAGTCACTTTAACATACACCAACCGATTGTTGAGTAATAAATTTGTTCTCTTCATTTAGTCCAACACCTAATTTATTACTTCTACCGTTTTGTATTTATTACAACCCAAAGTAACAATATTGGTTCGTCTTCTCGGTCACATGATCGAGAAATGCAAGTTCAACGTGAGGAAATTGTCCGTACTATGGGGGAGAATTATATTAAAGACTAGTACAGTACAATTTATGTTCAATTTTTTTTATTGAATTAAAGTTTGATGAATTAAAGTTAGATGAAACAATTACTTAAGTGGAGAACAAATAGCTTTGTAATAATTTATTATGCGATTTTATAAATTTTTGTTTATTTGGTAAGATTGAATAAAAAATTGGAATTATTTTAATACTTTTACAACTTATGAGATTCTTATCTTTATGAGAAAATATACAACACAAAAATTTCATATCGCATATCCAATTAAAATTTCTATTTTATCTCATAATTCCATATCACGATACTATATCGCATGGCCAAATGGGGTAATAGTCCAAACGAAAATGAAAAGGAAGTATATGACGATGGAAGAGAATAGTTGTCTGTGGCGTGACATAAGAGGAGTTGCAAATAGGGGTTTGTCATAATATGAGCCGTTTTTGTTATGTTCATTTTTTTGAGTATTTTCTGGCCTCTCTCTATGCTTGCGTTTGAGGGTATGGTAGAGAGGCTTGAGAAGGTAGACAATTCTTCAATGAACACCTAGTGAGAGGCTGAATTCAAACACATTCAAAATCTATAAGAATTGTACGAATATCTATGGAGCGTAGCAAGGAACCTTGGCTTCAGCTCTCGTCATCTCACTCAATCCTACAACGGAAATTCGAGTCGAGGCGCTGCAAGCTTGTAAAATTGTAATCATGATTTTTTTTATCTTTTTGCATTTTTTTTCTTTTTAGTCTTTTTTTATCTTAATGCCAGATTTTACTCTTTTTTTTTGAAAAATATTCCGAATACACATTCGAATATATAAGTGAGAGATGTATAAGAGAGGGAATAGGACATCCGGATATATAGGGGAGAGATGTACCAAGAGGGGAGGAATGTATTAGAAAAGGGATAGGATCCATATACATAGAGGAGGGATGTATTCGAGAGGGATAGATATGTATTAGTGAGAAGAAAGTGATGTATCCGAGAGGGAATTTTTGAATTCTTTTAAAATGGTAGGAAATTTTAGAGATTATGATAAAATAAGATGTGTATTTCGATAATTTTTCCTATATGCTATTAACTGTATATGTAGATATAATATTTATTCAGTTTTAATCGATCATATATTTGTTTATGATGTTTGTTTATTTATATAGTAGATGATTTAGTGTTATTATTGTTACTATATGCTATTTTTTCGTTGTTTCTATTATTTGTTTTAAATTGCTTTAATTGAATTAGGTCATCTGAAAATAGTTTCTTTTTTTTTTCTTCTGAAAATAGAAATAAACTTTGCATACGTACATAATATCCTTTTTCACACTTTATTTATAAATTATATTTAATATATTATTATCGATCTTTTCATCGAACTCCAATGTATAGTTTCGTGTGAATTCTCTATTTTTGATGGAAAAAATAGGTTAAAAAATATCTTTAATATATTAAAATGACTTTATTCTTAATGATCATCCTTTTAACAAAGCTTAAAATCGATCCAAACAAGCTCCAATTGATTTAACTCAGCTTCTTAATGATCATCCTTTAACAATATAATGGTTAGTCCTTAAAAATCCATCCCCAACAATTAATAAATTCAGACGGAATGAGTGTTATATTCATGTGTACCAATAAATCACGCCATCTATTAAATTAAAAATTGATATATAACGTTTCATAATATGTTTTAAGGAAGGACATTTTAACCATAAAAAACAATCAAGATCCAATATATAGAAAGAGAGGTATTTTTAATCCATAATTGAAGCTAAAGACAACTATGGTCTAATAGGTAAATTAAAAAAAAATATAAGTCACTTTCAATAAGTTAGAGATCATATTTCAAATAAATTTCCTAAACATCATGTATTCAAGAGTATAATTTTTCTTAACAGTCACATGTAAATATAAGTAAATATATGTGTACGAGTAATTGCAAAACAAAAGAAAAAAGATGGTTAAGTTTTTGAAACAAATGAATAATAGTCATTGGGCCAATTACAAGGAAAACAAAAAGGTTATTGCGCGACTCACACTCCATGTCACGCCCCGAGGCTATACCCTGAGCGGGATTGACACTCGAAGACCATTGTTGGCCTCAAGCGAACCCTTGGCCTGACTTACTAACTCAGCGGAAGACTTAACTCATCCTATACACATTTATGAAGTAACTAGAATGTTATAAAGGAACATTCAACTGGCCTTTAAGGCAAACTCAAGTCTTTAACATATGAAATGAAAAGTAAAAACAACTGAATTAACTAACTGACTGTCTGTCTGTCTATGAAGCCTCTAAACAACTGATATGGATGTCGGGACATGTCCACAACATCCTAATGAACTAATACTAAAACTGAAAGCCATGAAAAGGAGTCCTCTGGATTGCAAAGAGGCTCACCAATAGGCTCTGAACTGCTCAGTGGATCAACGATGCACCGAATGCCGATCTTAGTTACCTGTGTCTGCATCATAATAAGATGCAAGCCAACTGGCATCAGATCATTGAATGTACGAGTATGCGAGTTGGAATGCTAACAAATATAGGCTTGAAAGGGAATCTGAAAGAAACACTTACCTTGGCTCTTCTCAACTCATGAATACTTAACTGAACTCATTTCAATATAAAGCAGTTTAAAACAAGTGCAATTTAAAGAAAAACTGTTTAAAAACATGATGCCAACTCTGTGTATATACAAGGATACAAAAACTCTGAAATGTATGTAAAAAAATACAATAAACTGATGTATATAAAAATACAATAACTTCTGTGGGAGTTTCTCTAACCAACAACCATCACATAAGAGTTATAGTAATGATACATCGATCTACCTCACGCTGTCAGCGCATCTTATACCCGGCCAAAGGTATAGGATCTGAACTACTAAGTGGATCCATTAGTCTATTGTGAAAAGGGTTCATCTAAAAAGTATGACCCTTTTCTACCCATGATGACTACATGGTTTTATGGAGACGTGAGTTATCTGAACTCATGCTCGCCCCCAATTCGATGCTCAATACTACTCTTAAAATATACTAGCTCTGTATGTTTTAAAAACATACTTCTTTCTGTGATTTGAGATTAGTGCTCAAAAATATAGCTCAAAGGCTATCTTGGAAATCAAAGTCTCCCCTCTTGCTTCATTTAGAAAGCGATTACTCTTTTCTGAAAACTAGCCCGAAGGCCCTTTGGAAATCAAGGTTTCCTTTCTTGTTTAAATGTGAAAACATTTTAAACCATTTGGGAATACATAGTCCCCCTGTACTTTTGAAGAAATGGACTTCAAACTTTACTCTTTACTTCTTACTCAACTTGAACTTTAAGTCTTAAAACAAAGTTTAAAAGCATTTGCAAAAGACTTCTTGTAAAGACTCTAAAAACTTCCTAGACTTGGCTCTTGACTTTCCTTGAATTTGAATTTATGGATTCAAGGTTATGATTCATGTTTATGGATGATTTCTAGGTGTTTATAAGTCATTTAGAGTAGTTAGAATCAATTGAAAGTGTTAGGACACACTTTAGAATAACTTAAATAGGCTAAACGACGAAAAACTGGTGAAAAACGCCGATCCGAGCGCTTCCCTGGTGTGCCGCGCCAGTCCCCAACCTACTGGGGCTTGTTTTGGGCGCACTGCAGGCACGCCGCCCCAGCCTCCTGGCGCTATGGGAGCGTGACGCGCCTGGCCCTCCCCAGGTGCGTCTGACAAGTCTTTCAATTCGTTTTCTGATCCTAAATCGTTTCAATCTGATTCTTTTTCCCAAATTCACCTTAGATTCATGTACCCAAATCATATACACAAAATCCAACCCAAACAACTCAAGGAAACAACACTTAATCATCAAGAAATTCCTTAATCCCTACTCATATTCAAGAACGAAATCAATTCAAGAACAACTATCAAGAACATCAATTTCTCAATCTTTTTAGGACGAAAATACGCTGAATTAAACATGCTTGGCGCGTGGGTGAACTAACCCAACGCTATGTGATCTCACATACCTTGTAGGGATCACCCCGACGAATTCCACAAGCCAAACTTCGACGATCATGAACGTTCTTGTTTCTTCTTGTCCTTTCTGCTTAGCCCTAGCGTGAAATCCCAAATTCTAAAACTGACTAAAATCTAATTCAATCCATATTAAACTCCTAAAAATGGGTTAAAATAATAGGGCAATGAAAAGACTAAAATACCCCTTAAAATTCCGGATTGGACATTTCCTTAATCCAACAGCCCTACTTCCAAAGGGAATAACTCACTTATACGAACTTGGAATCGCGCAAACTTGGAGGAGTTGGAAAGATCATTCCAAGGGCTTTCCAACCATATCTGGAATCACACCTAACTCATCCTGAGCTATGAATTATGGCCGTTTGAAGTTGACCAAAAACTCACTTTAACTTGCTTAAAAATTCTGGATTATTCTTTCCAAAAGTAACTATTTCCAGATTTTAAACTTCTTTCAATTTGTTTCTAGTCGCAAGGTGTTACACTCCAATGCCAATAATTCCTAAGGAATGCAAGTAGAAGAGATAGCAGAACCAACACATTTACAATTTTAATAGAAAAAAAAATAACCCTTCAAAGATTAATCTCTGGTCCAGATCTCTTATTTATAAGGAATAACATTTGGCATATGTTGTTGTAGTTGTTCTAAGTATTTGGGATTATAGTTCCAACAATTTAACAATTTGGTGCCTAATTAAGTCACATTGAAATTATATGAATTGGACCTTTTTATTCAACTCTGATATTCTTTATGGACAGAATGAGTACTATTTTTGTACAGAAAATCCTGAAACCTACTACTACATTATTTCCTAAAACAAAACTTCCACACTAAAAGACTAAAGACTAAAGAGAAAGCCACAAACTTGAAAAGGCCCAAAATGTTCCTTATGGGGATTCATTATACGTGGAAAGAAAGAGGGAAAGCTAGAAGGGAAAAATTGCGCGACTAGGCAAATATATACTATTGAATTATTTACTATAATTACAGTTTAAATTCGTCATTATAGTTTTATTCGAATTGTTGTGGATCCACATTCTAATTGATATAACACGCATAAACTAACATCTTTTACCCATTTCTCCCTTTATACAAAGTAGTGTTTCTCTCTCATCTTTTATAATATGAATCTGGGTTAATGGACCAAGATATGAAGAAATCAAGGCATTTGTATATTTTTTGTGATTTGTATTTCTATCAATACATTTCGCATTATGTTGTTTATGAATCTATGGATTTTGCGTATCAATATTTATTGTGGCTTTTATACTTTTTAGACCTTGTTTGTATATTTTTAACAATTATATACAATTACTTCTTTTGTATTTGTATATTATCAACAAATATACGACCCAACCATTATTTGTATAATTTCAGAATTTGTATACATTTATTTGTTTGTATAGACGATGTATCTGTTAATGATATTTATATACGTTTGATTAGTATATTTATCAGGTAGTTTTTTGACTTCGTTCTTTTTTTAGTAGAAGTTATATTTGGTACGAAAATCTAATCAGATAAAATAATCATGATTTGTGGGATTTCCGTTGTAATAATCGAAATTACTGCCTCACTAATTAAGTTAAGAGTCCAATTTGTATTAAAAAATTAATATTCAACGAGATATATAAATAAAGTAACTCACAACTACTTAAACTATAGCTACACTATATAACAAGACAAACTATAGCTAAGCGAACTCATTATATTTCAATTCTTAGCTATTTATGAAATTTCTTCTAATTAAATGATTTTATCATTGAATCGCCACCGGCAGGGGTGGGATCAGGAGACCATTGTAAGCTTAAAATGTAACTTATTGGCTATGGCACTTGTTTTCATGCTCTACCAAGGAAATCATTTTCTAATTTGTAAGAAAATTATTTATATATAGACAAAATTTTAAAATAAAATTTGAAAAAATTGACCTAAATAAAAGTTGATATATGAACTCTCTGCAAGTGCTAATTGTTGTAGAAGCTGAAATGAATGTATGGACAGTAAATAATAATTAAGTACCTTGCTTTTTTTTTTTTTTTTTTTGGTTTTCTCTATCCTCTTTAGAAAAGTTGAAGTAATATGATATATTTAATCTCTTAGGGCATGTTTGATAGGAGTTAAAATAAGTGATTATATGGAGTGGGAGTCAAAAATCATGCACGGCTGAAGAATATTAGGGGTCTAAAATCAAATTAAACTTTATAATAATAGGCCTTACATTTTAAGAAAATTCATAATTGTATATATGATTTATGTTTTATATCTCGACATATTTAAATTCTAAGAAGTAAAACAAAAGTAATCCTATGAGGTAAAATTATTAAAAATATTGTAAAATTTCTTTTGTTTTTTTTTTTTTTTTAAAAAAAAGATAGTTGAGACTGGAGAGTTAGGAAAATAGAGGATTTTTTAAATTGATAGATTGACAACATAGTAAAATTTTATTATTTCAATTTATTTGTTGTAATGTGTGAGAACTTCGGAAGAATGTAAAAGAAATATAATTTAAATTTATTTAATGTCGTTTATCTCTTGAATTTAGAGAATGGATAGGACAACTAATTAGTAAAAGAGTAAATTTTAAGTTTAGCAAAAGGGAAAAGAAAAGAAGAATATAAACATAAGTTTTATTACAGGAAGAAAAAAAAAAGAAAAAATAATAGAATGTAAATTAACCATACGGTTAAATAATTCTTTTTTTTACAGTTAAATATTATGTACTTTCCCCCTAAATATTTATTATAAAGGAATATTAATACAGTAACTTTCACGCAAACACAAAAATCATATTTGTATGTTATAGCTATAGTTTGCATAATTGCACTCCATAACAAACATAAATATGTATATTTCGCTATGCATATATACAAAAGAAGCAATTGTATAATCTGTTTCGGCATACATATACAAAAGAATCAATTGTATAATCTATTTTGTATAAAGCGAGAAAGAGAGAAAGTCAAAAAAAAAAACTGGAAAGGGAAAGATCGTATTTGTATAATCATAAGTGTATAGGACAAAAATATATGCATTTGTATTTGTATATACAATTTTATCTCGCTTTATACAAACACAAACAAATTTTATACATTTGTGTTTGTGTAAAAGCGAGCGAGGCTGGCAGCGCAACACGAGAGTGGCGAGCGAGATTCCACCAGGGAGAGAGGCAAAAATAGCTACAGTTTGCTATGAGATACAATTAAATCAAACTGTATTTATAGCATTTAATTTGAATTAATAATTTGCTATTATATATAACTAGTTAACATATCCGCGCTTCGCGCGGTCATAAGAAAATTCAAAATTATTAAGCTTTCGATTTTATGAAAATAAAAATACTTATAAACAACATACATTTGGATATTCATTCAAAAATGTGAACGAGAACAAAGATCTAAGAAATATTAACGTATATAGAACTCAAATTAAACTACATCAAGGAAAGCTACCTAAAGATAATGGTAATACTGTTTTTTATTAATAGTGAAAAGTACTGCATAGTATAAAATTTCCCTCAAGGTACCTATATATACAAGTCGAAGTCACCCATACATTCTATTAAAACTTAGTGTCAGATGAAATATCAATGTTCTGCGCATGGATCATATAATCAAATTAACTTGTGAAAGATAATGTAGACAACATTTTACTCCATAATTAATTATTCTTTGAAAAAGATCGGATAATACATAATGCGGTTTCTAAAAATTAACAAAAAAAAAACTCAAATTTGTGTTTGCCTCAACGAACTATGTTTGTTTTGAACTGAACTTATCATTTGCTCGAATCCTCAGTCTTGTGAAGATCAATACAATAATGACTTTGTGCTCATTTTCGATCTTTGATGCCTTGTGTCTAAGTGGACGGCCACCGCCATCGTCTCTTCAAAGAGAAATAAAAAAATTATACTAACTAAATTTATTTTACAAAAATAAGTATCCCAAAAATGTTAGTACTGATAAACATGCAAGAACCATCATCAATCAAGAACTTATAAAAAGTATCAAGTTCTAGAAACGAAATTCTTTTCGAGTTTCATACAAAACTTTCTACCCTCTACATTATTCAACAAAGCTATGCGCCTCACCTTTTACGATCCCCGTTGAAACCATTCAAGATACAACATTAACAGAATTGTATTCACAAGTGTGCCAATATGAATATCTATCTATATTAGGACGCATACAAGATACAACATCCTTTTTTTTTGTGTGTCTTGTGCTGCAATGTGGATATCTATATATAGATAGATTGTCTTTCCCTAATTAATTGACAAATTATTTAGTTAAATTTAGATTTTTAAATTAAAATGATAAGTACTAACAAATTAAAGAGACTTTAATACAATAAGTGATAATTAACAATGAGAAATTGAAAAAAATAAGTAACGTATATTGAAGAGAAATATTTTAAGTATTGACTTTTGATTTTTTTTTTTTTATGTTTTAATAATTAAAACAGATTAAAAAAATTAGGAGAATGGTAAAAAAAAAATGAGGAAAAGAAAAATGTAGTCTGAACTCATTCATGTAGTGATGACCTTTGATTTAATATCTCCTTTATACTTTGAATAGTTGTTGTAGTCCGTTGACACATTTTTTTTTTCACTTTCTGCAATTAATGAAACAAACTCGTGTACAACAAAAATGATACTAAGCAATTAAAAAAAAGATATATAGTAATTATAAAAAAAATGATATAATATACAAATATAGTATGAAATGAGGAGAAACTTACTTTAAAGTAATTGTCTTGTCAAGCGTTCATGGCACTTCACTGGTTTATTTTTTACTATAACCACGAATAAGTAAATCACATTACTTTGATTCACATAAAAGAATTTGTCAATACAATTATTTATTATTCATCCAATAAAAATAATAGTAGTTTATATTACCTGACGAAATGTAGCGTCATGAGTTTTTCACCTAGCATAGTGGAGAAGTTGATGAAGCTTTGTTTCTAAACTTCTATCATTTTATTGAGTGCTAGAATGTGAAGAGGTGCAACATTTAAAACATATTAATAATTACTATTAATTATTGGGAACCCGAAGAGATAAATACTAATAACATTAATAAATATAATAAATGTTGATTATGGGGAACCCGAAGAGATAAATTTTTCTAGCAGAAATTTTCGTGCAACATTAATACATACTTAAGTATTTTCTTAAATAAGGAGAGAATTCAATATTATGCTTTAATATTTTGTAAAAACTTAAAAGTAATGTTTTGTAATATGTCTTTCAAAATGAGGAAAATTGGCCAAAAAAACTAAAATAAAATAAAATAAGTTTCTAGCCCTTAGAGGATGCCACATCATCAAGTCTAACATTCTCCTTTATATATATACTAGGAAACTTATCCACGCTTCGTGCGGCATAACAATAGTTTAGAATGAGCTTTTAATAAATTAAATAGAAATAAAGAGATAAATTTCATTTTGATTATAGTTAAGACTTGTTTTTCCTCTTAAATAATTATTTATTTTTCTTTTAATTTTAACATTTATCTGTTGTAGTTACCTATCGTTAATATATTGGACATTATCTTTTCCATTATCTTCTTCAATAGTTTTTTATACAATAAATATATGGAAGAAAAAATTAAAAAATAAGAAAGAAATAATAAAAATACTGATTGTAAAAAGATATCACATCAGATTTTTTATTTTTTAGCTGATTTTTTCTTATTAATAATGGATAATAGATTCTTTAAAACAATTAAATGAAAATAATAGTGAAAGATGTCAATAGAAAATACGAATTTTTTTTATGAATAATTATTATAGAAAATTATCATATCGTCTTGTATATGGCTTTATTTTATGTGTATATACGATATAGATAATCAAGAAAATATAAGAAAATAAAAATAATTGATGGAACATCTATTAATAATATTGAGTTATCTATTATGTAGAATAAATATAAAACTGAATACGTTCACTTTCATGGATAATGCAATTTTTCGTTCTTTGTTTTTTCAAACAAAAGGTATTATATGCATTTATAAGCTCATGATATATATATATATAGTTACTAATTTACTTGAATTATATCTTTATTTGAAAAAAAAATCATTGTTACTTAGTGAATAGCTTGACTTGCAAGGATATCTTTATTAAGAAAAAATAAAAAATTATAGTTACTTAGTGAATAGTTTGACTCTTGCACTACTCATAACAATTATTTCAAATGCATTTACATATATAATGTATAACGTTATTAATTTTATGAACAAATATAAATGACTTATTTTTAATAATAGACTTTTTTCTTTTTAATTTCATGTTAAGAAATTAATTTTTACCTATAGTTTTGAGTCATAAACTTAAAAAAAATAAAAATAAAAAAAATATAAAAATATATATATATGATGTCTATATTTTTGATTCATAAACTTCAAAATAGTTTTCAAAGTTGCACCAATATCAATCATTAATCATATTATTGAACAAAGTTAATCTGAGAAAAATATATATTCATAAACAAAATTGAAATAAAATAGGAGGAGAATTTATTTTTATGAATTTAAAATTGAGTGTGAATCATCTTAGAAGAAATATGTTGTATGTACCAAACTTCTCCATATATATGATATAGCATGGATCATTAAAATTTAGCAAATGTTGAGCAAAAAATAATAATGAAGCAAAAATATAAAAATTTCAACCAATAAGATGAGAAATCTTAGCCTATGAAGAAATTTTATAGAGAATAAAACACATTTAGTAAATGTAATTAAGATAAATATTCATCAATACATGATCTCATTAGATAAATCGCTACTACTCCAAAAAATTAATTGAAATACATTAAAAATTATGTTGAAGCATTTCCTAAGAACAACTAAAACTAAAATAAATTATCTTTAAAATTTAGCAAATGTTGAGCAAAAAATAGTAATGAAGCAAAAATATAATAATCTCAACCAATAAGATGAAAAATCTAAGCCTATAAAGAAATTTTCTAGAGAATTGAACACATATAGTAAATGTAATTACGATAAATAATCATCTTTTCCATATATATGACATTGCATGAATCATTAAAATTTAGCAAATGTTGAGCCAAAAATAATAATGAAGCAAAAATATAAAAATTTCAATCAATAAGATGAGAAATCTTAGCCTATGAAGAAATTTTATAGAGAATAGAACACATATAGTAAATGTAATTAAGATAAATATTCATCAATACATGATCTCATTAGATAAATTGCTGCTACTCCAAAAAATAAATTGAAATACATTAAAAATTATGTTGAAGCATTTCCTAAGAACAACTAAAACTAAAATAAATTATCTTTAAAATTTAGCAAATGTTGAGCAAAAAATAGTAATGAAGCAAAAATATAATAATCTCAACCAATAAGATGAGAAATCTTAGCCTATGAAATTTTTATATAGAGAATAGAACTCATATAGTAAATGTAATTAAG
>JAJOOH010021062.1:0-15507 GCA_029582605.1 Solanum gracilifrons | reverse complement strand
GGGGTATTTATAATATTAAAAATGGATTAAAGTGTATTTATGATAACTTGAGGGTTTAAATTAAAGTATTAAAAGTAGGGGCTGGTAGGGGGTGTTGGGGAAGTGAAAAAGGTGAATAAATTCGTTAGGGGGGCCACAAGTTGTTGCCCCAACGGATATAATTCAAAAAATAAAAAATAGGGGATCTCGCGAAATCGGTCGGGCCGGGTAGACCGGGACCAAAGGGTGAACCGGCCCCTAACCGGTCCCCTATCCCGAAGTCCCTCAAACCGCGAAATCATACGGGACCGGGTCCGGCAAGACGGGTCCCGAGCTGGTCGCAGGTCGGGGCGGGGCGACCCGGTACCCTTGCCAGCCCTAGTCATTGGTGCAAGTCAAAATTTTTTTGAGGCGTTTTTTTGTATTGTTTATGTGTGTTTCTTGATTTTTTTGCCCTTTTTAGGCATTTACATAATATTTGACCATTTTCGGGCTGTTACAAAAAGAAGTAAAGTTTTGTTCTGTTATTCATCACGATTTTCTTAGATCATGTGTGCAGGTCGAAATTTTTTAAGGCATTTTTTGTATTGTTTACATGTTTCTTGATTTTTAGGCCATTTTGGGGAATTTAGGTAATATTCTGCCATTTTCAGGCGTTACAAAAAGAATTAAAGTTTTGTTTTGTTCTTCGTCTCGATATTCTAAGGTCATTGGTGAAATCGAAATTTTTTTGAGGCATTTTTTGTATTGTTGTGTGTTTCTTGATTTTTCGGCCATTTGGGGCATTTACGTAATATTCGGTCATTTTCGGGCGGTTACGAAAAGAATTAAAATTTTGTTCTGTTATTCGTCAAAATATTCTAAGGTTATTGGTGCAAGTCAAAAATTTTTGGACGCGTTTTTTGTATTATTTAAGTGTGTTTTTGATTTATCAGCCATTTTGGGGGAATTAACGTAATATTCGGCCATTTTTGGGTAGTTATGAAAAGAAGTTAAGTTTTGTTCTGTTATTCGTTATGATATTCTAGAGTCATTGGTGCAAGTCAAAAAAAAAATTGAGGCATTTTTTGGATTGTTTATGTGTGTTTCTTGATTTTTCAGCCATTTCGAGGAATTCACGTAATATTCCGCCATTTTCGGACAGTTACGAAAAGAAGTAAAGTTTTGTTCATTTATTCGTCACGATATTTTAAGGTCATTGGAGCAAGTCAAAATTATTTTGAGGCATTTTTTTTAATTGTTTATGTGTGTTTCTCAATTTTTAGTTATTTTGGGGAATTTACGTAATATTTGGCCATTTTCAAGTAATTTTGAAAAGAAGTAAAGTTATTCGTCACGATATTCTAAGGTCATTGGTGCAAGTCAAAAAGTTTTTGAGGAGTTTTTTGTATTGGTTGTGTGTTTCTTGATTTTTCGGCCATTTTGGGGAATTTACGTAATGTTCAGCCAATTTTGGACAATTGTGAAAATAAGTAAAGTTTTGTTCTTTTATTCGTCATGATATAAAATTTTAACTTTTCATTGTATTATAAAATTTCTAAGACATATGATACAAATGACGAGCTGATCAGCGGTAGAAAATGATGACCCATTCTAGGCATTTTAACCCCTGGGATGCTGTCCTCATATTTCCACAAATTGGGATCGGCCCATGCTAGACGTTTACTCCTGAGCTGCCACCCTCTTATACCAATTGGGATAGGCCCATGCTAGGCTTTCGCCCCTGAGCTGCCACCCTTCTATACCAATTGGGATCGACCCATGCTAGGCATTTGCCCCTTGGCTGCCACCCATAATTTATAGAGTGCTTCACTTAGATTCTTTAATCTTTAAAATTGTTGTTTTGATGTTCATAACTCTTTTGAGATTGATCTTTTGATGATCATAACTCTTTTGTGATTGCTGTTTTGGTGGTCATAATCATTGTTGAGATTTGGAACTGTGGACCAGTAGTAGAAGACATATGAATATGGACTTACGATAATAACAATGACCTGGGAAGCAAATGTGACATGAATGTGTAATACTTAGGAGCTTATATGACTTAGTAAGCATTTTGGCATCTCAAATTGAAGCACATACCAAGTGAAGACATTTAACATTCAGCCAAGAGATTTGAACTCTATATGATAGGCAAATACTCACTAACTAATATCAAATACAAGGTATACGTGAATGTGGACCCAAGGGAGAACGTGGGCAGATTCAACATTAGGACGGATACATATTTCAAGTAAGTACATATAAAATGTACAGTAGAACAAGTAGGGATCTTGTGAGGTAACATTATAGTCTAACACAAGGGAGTAATAACAAATAAAGGGAAAATATGAACATGTGAAAAAGATGACATATAGATGGGTAATTGATGCAAGTTGGCGTGATATGGGCAGATTATATATCCAACATATACACATATGTACCATGTGTAAGCTAGGATCATTTTGATTTATATAAGGGAAATACGTGCCAAGGGTACTTTGACGATGAAACAAGTTTAAACCTTGTATGCGAATACTTGGTAGAGTAAGCACGTACATTTAGTAACAAACTCATATTAGAGTACTCACTTTACTGCTCTAGGGAGTAGGAACTGCACCTATGGATTAGTCACTACCAATGGCACTTAGAAAGATTACTTTTTGTAATACAATTGTTGGATTCATGCCAAAGAAATAGGAAATCGAATAGCCTTACATACCTTGCTATACAATTCAATACGTTTGACTTAAACTCCTTCTCTTCAGATTACTAACCTACAATAAAATAAGTTGTAAGACTAGTGTTAGTAGCTAATCAATCAATTTAAGCCACTTGATCTCACCCAAATAGTTACCAAGCAGTAAGCATGTAATTTATCTTGCCAGTGTTTTCTTTCCTTCCCTTTCCCTTTAATCGAGTCTATATACTGTACAACCTTTGTATCAACTTCTCCCCAAAACTCCCTGTAATATTTAAGTCCTTTAACTTCTCCATAACATTCCCGCACATCGAATCACATCCCTTATCATAACATACATAAAGCAATCCTTAAACATAATAATGTAACAGAAGCACTATGAATCATGGTTTCTGATCACCGACACTTGAAGAGCTAACTTTACTTTTAAAGTGCTCAAACAAGCTCATAACTGAATTTAAAGAGGACTCCCCTCCATGGCTGTCCCAACATGCACTTATCACCAGAACATCAACCCCAATATTAAAAGTTACAATTTCCAACTCACTAAAACATACCAAGTGTCCTAATTTACTCAAGCACAAGAGGGAGAAAATTGCAGTAGCTTACCTTGCTGGACAGAACTACCACTTGCTAAGACTTGAATTCTTCAAGGTAAAGGTTGTCCTCCTTAACTTCTCTTAAAGTATACCTTCCAATATCTTGAACTCACTAATGTTCAATAACCCTAATGGTATTTAATAGCTGATGTATGAAGCTAAGAGAAAGAAGAGAGAAAGTTCTGGAAATCAGGTTTTTTTGTCAAAGTAAAAATGGCTGGAAAAAGTTGATATCTATCCCTTTTAAAGGGACCTGCTTTGGACGACTTTCTCACTCATTTTGGGCCATAATTTGTTAAGTAGGTGACTCACCTACTTGGACTTGACACTTGGGCCTTTTTGGACTTAAGAACATTGGGCCTTGACTGTCCATTTCCCCTTATTCTTCTAATAAACTTGGTCCAGATTAATTCAAGTAGGTGGTAGTGTACTTGGACCAATAACATGGTCAAAAGAGTCCTAGTAGGTGATGCACCTACTTGGTCCTTTGGGCTGTTCAATAAGTCAAAGTAGGTGATGCACCTATTTGTCACCTACTACCTTAGTGTAGTCAATCAAGCACCTCAATATCTTATTCCATTTCTAGACCTTAGTTCCTTTAATTTAACCTAAAACTTATATACACTACGTCAATTTAAAATTTAGACTCAAATACCACTTTACGATCTCAAGTTTAAAAACTTGCATCGACATCAACTTAATTGGGTCGCATCAAAATCTATGGGCAATTCACTTTAAACCTATTCTATTGTCACTAGTCGCGTAGGAAACCGAGTCCATTATTACAGCACACAGCAATTTCTATGAGTCATATAAATAGAACTAGTACACGTAGAATACGGAGTGCTACATCCTCCCCCCTTATGATAATTCATTCTCAAATGAATCGTTAAGCTGATAGTTTGGTAAACCTTGGAATTTCATTCGGAGATTTGCGAGAGTTTCCTTTGTAAATAGGACTATCCAAAATATATAGACTAACCTGAAACACGTACGCATGACATCTCAATAGATATGGTTCATGAAATTAGAATGTGACAAATGAAACCCCTTTCTTGACCATGTAATTCACTGAAGATACACAAGTAGAACTCACACAAATAAGGAATTTAATGTACCTAAACACAAGACATGCAATTGACATATCAAATGAACAAATGCCAATAGGACCTATGATAATATAAAGGGACAACATGATCTCAGATCCTTATGTTGATGTTTAGAATGAGGAGGGGTATTTAGGATCTCTATCATCTTCTATCCCCAAGTATCTTACGTTACATTATAGTCCTTTCACAATTCTTCAATGGAGGTTACACCTTCTGTGCTTAGCTTCCGGGCTTTAACAATCAAGAATTACTATAGTATTTTCCCAATTTTTTA
Organism: Solanum gracilifrons; assembly: GCA_029582605.1. NCBI lineage: Eukaryota > Viridiplantae > Streptophyta > Magnoliopsida > Solanales > Solanaceae > Solanum > Solanum gracilifrons. Next base: position 10,866 of record JAJOOH010021062.1, on the reverse strand, counting down.
AATATGGAACTGACACATAAAATCACAGGCCTAATCTATCGGGGCTCTACTTTCCTTTCTTTTTTATCTTATGACACTTTTGAAAGGTGAGTCTTATAAGAATGCATAGTTGTTAATATAAACTCTAAAGTTATAAGCCGCACCTTCGGATTAGGCATTATGCTAAGTTATTTATCTATGGTTGTGATAAAATTTACATATATGCCCAACCTTTTCTGGTCAAAATCTTCACTACATAATGATACAAGGAAATGTTTTCCCAAAATGTTCAAAATCAAGTCAATAAACACAGAAGGGCATAGTATACAGATAAATAAGTCACATTGGGCATGACACATAGTCAGATAAGTACAAAAGAGAGCGAATAATATACGGGGATTAAGCTATAGAAATATATGGTGTACGCGCATATATGGTTCATAGGGTAGCGTGTGAGCGAAGAAACTATAAGGGATGTAGGAAATAGACTAGATGAACACATGATGCATGAGTACTAAAGCTATGAAATATATAATATGTAAGAAAGTAGACTATAAAACATGTAGACATATAATAAAATGAACTACGGAACAGAAATCACATTGAGCAAGTGCGTTAGATCGAATGGATAGGTGGACGAACATGTCCATAAGTACACATATGTAATAAGAGCAAGTGGGCACATGAAACATGGCTATAAAAGCTATAAGGCCTGTAATGTTTAAGCAAGTAAGCTACGAGGCTTGTAAACTGTATAGAAATGGTCATATGATCAATTAGTCTGCCAGTACCCACACAATATGGACAAGTGACATGAAGAAAGTAACCAGTGCATTAAATAACATGTAGGGAAAAGGTCCTACGAAAACATATAGCAATAAACAAGTATGCTCTAAATCGGATAACACTTACAGGCAAGCATTCTATGACATTAGGTAACTTGTGAGAAAGTAATCCACAAAGGGCAAATGACATCCAAATAGATAAGTTATAGAACATGCAACATGTATAATTATATAATAAACCATCATTGGAATCTATGAGATATCCTATACAACCACTGTACCATGTTAAGGTCAAACACACTGTCTTAAGCGTTAAGTCACAGGTGGGATAGTTCTGCTCATATTCCTTACTCACCTCAAAGCACATACAATTGATTTACCCATCTACTCTCTTCAATCTCCTAAGAATTCTTATAGGTGTTCTGCTGTTGGAAATTGGCTTCCTTCTAGGTCAATATAAATACTACAGTTAAGATAGAAAAAAAAAATCCTCAATAGTTCATTTATTGGAGTAGGAGGCCGAGGTCAATTTTACCTTCGTTACTAGAAAATAAATAGTGAAGCTTGAATGCACCATAAAACATGAACTCTAACAACATGGAAATGTCAAGTACCTATAAAGTTATATCATGATTCATAACGACTTAAAGTTAGCCGCTTTGGGTTAATTAGATAGGTCTGGCCATACTAATAGATTTCCTCTTCTTCTTTTTTTATAACAAGTGAGGGTGCTAAGACTCTTTTCCCATGCAAGATAGCAAATTAGAACAACTAGCATATGATAATTTTTTGCTCTCCCTTAACTGGACTATTATTGACATTTAACTGCAGGCATATATTAAATGAGCCCTGTAGTAGTAGCTCTATTCAAATTGATGGAAGTCTATACATGTGAATAATGCTCTACTTCTCTTTTGTACTAATGATGTAGATGAACTAGGTCCATGTATCTTAATCTAGGTAGCCTTTCTATTCCCCTCTTTTTTTCTTGTTGTAATCAGGACCAAATATCAAGACTTGAATCAATACTAAAATGACTTCTCTGTCTAACAAAGGTTCACAAAGTTGTTCCCGGGTGCGCCAATATAACTCGTTAGGATTGAAGAGTTGATACCTTTTTATTGCCTCATACACTTAGCAACCTCTCTTTCATAATCTCCTATCTCACTCCTCTATAGCATCCTCATATCACCCCCTACTCCTATGTTTAGGGAATTTGACATATCCCATCTCTTTCTAACGAGAAGCTCTACATACATATTCGGCCCGTGTAATTCAAGATTCATTATCACATGCTTCCTATCTAACAAGTACATTTTAATCGAAACTAGTAGCTTCATGTACTCTAGTCCCACTATGTACAGCCTGACTAATCACAACTTAGGTCTAAGCAATCAATTTTTTTCCTTTTGTTAACCTTACCCTTTAGTCACATACTAATCCTCTATAGCCAAAACATAGATGATAATAGGAACTACCATACATATATCATTTGCATAAATTGGCACACTTATCCTTAAGTTTTATAACCATGGAAAGAACACAAATGTTATGAGTACTCATTTGGGGATGTTGGCCCATACCATATAAAAGCCAAATATTCACATATTCAGGATGATATATGGTGAAAATTTGGGCATTGTCAGCCAATTAGGGGTATCTATAGTAATATTATTGCACTGATACATCCGCCTATCAGATTGTACCACTGCTTTCTTTGGTAAAAAACTGGTTCAACAATATAAATTTCGAGAACATGTGTAATGCTGAAAATTCTATGTACATCATAGATTCTTAACAAGTGTCCTCTATAGGAATAGATCCTATAAATATGGAGGAAATATAGAACTCAAGATTTAGTTACATCCTCCTAGATCTGCCTGGAAATGCTACAACTCATATATGTAACTAAGAAACCAATCATATTTTTTAAGCATATACTATATCTTTCTCAATTGAACCAACGTATTACAAATGGTACAAATGCAACTTTTAGAACCAAATAACATAAAAGCCTTACATACCTTATGGAGTGAGACGGTTGAATTAAAGAGCTCAATCTAGTCTAAATTTGATAACTTAAGATCTTTTTCTGTAGTTGCATGCTGACATTTTAGCTACCGTTAACCTAACAATAGTAAGAATAATATGAATAACATGATCAGGTACAAGTGGAAATTGATTTCTTAACTTTGCTCTATCGCACGATTTGGATTATGAAGGAAAGTAACATTCCCTAAATGCCCAAGCAGCCCTTTAATTATAAATGTGGCGTGCAACACATGCATAAGTAAGGCTCTACTAGACACTGCTTTGTAGACTCCATAGGATGAACTGCTCTGATACTACTTTTGTCACACCCCAACCCTAGGTGAGGCGGACAACTACCATATGAACATATGCTCTACAAGTCACCTATGATGAGAAAGTAAACTCCTACTATGCAGATATATTTACTAATGAGAAGTTTCATATACAACACATGTTGACTAGATAATCCGATACATGGGACAAGTGAAACTATGAATTCAGATGATAGCTTTATAATGTCTACAAAGCCTCTGCTGGAATTCATGACTGTACCACTATGAAATACGCATAGTAAAGACTTGGCAAAGCCCCGAATCAACATGGAGCTCACCAACAACCGTTGAGTATCATATGCTACTATTGGAGAGATCTACTAGTTGAGTACATGTACCTACAACATGAAATGCAGCGTCCCCAATAAGGAAAATCAGTACGAAAGAATGTACTGAATATATAAGGCATAATACAACCATATGTAAAATGAGAGCTCAAGTGAAACCAAATACCAATAGATAAGGATTAGAGACCACCTTCGGTTATACTTGTGGAATCGTGTATGTTACATTCTTTTCTTTACTTTTCTTTGCATTATAATATTTATAAGACATAAGATACAAATGACCAGTTGATCAACGATAGAAGAGGATGACCCATGCTAGGTATTTTAATCCCTGGGATGCTGTCCTCATAATTCCACAAATTGGGATCGGCCCATGCTAGGTTTTTACCCCTAACCTGCCACCCTCTTATACCAATTGGGATCGGCCTATGCTCGCACCTAAGCTGCCACCCTTCTATACTAATTGGAATCGACTCATACTAGGCATTTTCCCTTAGGCTGCCACCCATAATTATATAGATTGCTTCACTTAGATTCTTTAATCTTTGAGATTGTTCTTTTGATGTTCATAACTCTTTTGAGATTGATATTTTGATGGTCATAACTCTTTTGAGATTGCTGTTTTGGTGGTCATAATCAATGTTGAGATTTGGAACTATAAACCAGTAGTAGAAGACATATGAATATGGACTTACGATAATAACAATGACCTGGGAAGCAAATGTGACATGAATGTGTAATACTTAGGAGCTTATATGACTTAGTAAGCATTTTGACATCTCAAATTGAAGCACATATCAAGTGAAGACATTTAACATTCAGCCAAGAGATTTGAACTCTATATGATAGGCAAATACTCACTAACAAATATCAAATACAAGGTATACGTGGAACCAAGGGAGAACGTGGGAAGATTCAACTTTAGGATATATACATATTCCAAGTAAGTATATATAAAATGTACAATAGAGCAAGTAGGGATCTTGTGAGGTAACATTATAGTCTAACACAAAGGGAGTAATAACCAATAAAGGGAACATATGAACATATGAAAAGATGACATATATATGGATAATTGAAGCAAGTTGGTATGATATGGGAAGATTCTATATCCAACATATAAACATATGTACCATGTGTAATCTGGGATCATTTTGATTTATATAAGGGAAATATGTCCCAAGGGTACTTTGATGTTGAAAGAAGTTTAAACCTTGCATGCTAATACTTGGTATAGTAAGCACGTACATTTAGTAACAAACTCATATTAGAGTACTCACTTTACTGCTCTAGGGAGTAGGTACTGCAACTATAGATCAGTCACTACCAATGGCACTTAGAAAGCTTACTTTTTGTAATGCAATTGTTGGATTCATCCCAAAGAAATAGGAAATCAAATAGCCATACATAACTTACTATACAATTCAATACATATGACTTAAACTCCTTCTCTTCAGATTACTAATCTACAATAAAATAAGTTGTAAGACTAGTGTTTAGTAGATAATCAATCAGTTTGAGATACTAGATCTCACCCAACTAGTAACCAAGCAGTAAGCATGCAATTTATCTTGCCAGTGTTTTCTTTCCTTCCCTTACCCTTTAATCGCATCTATATACTGTACAACCTTCGTATCAACCCCTCCCCAAAACTCCCTGCAATATTTAGGTCCTTTCACGTCTCCATAACTTTCCCGCACATCCAATCACATCCCTTATCATAACATACATAAAACAATCCTTAAAAATAATAATGTAACACAAGCAATATGAATCATGGTTTCTGATAACCAACACTTGAAGAGCTAACATTACTTTTAAAGTGCTTAAATAAGCTCATAACTGAATTTAAAGAGAACTCCTCTCCATGGCTGTCCCAACATGCACTAATCACCGGAACATCTACCCCAATATTACACCATGTAAAAGTAACAATTTCCAACTCACTAACACATACCAAGTGTCCTAATTTACTCAAGAACAAGAGGCAGAAAATTGCAGTAGCTTACCTTGCTGGACAGAACTACCACTTGCTAAGACTTGAATTCTTCAAGGTAAAGGTTGTCCTCCTTAACTTGTCTTAAAGTATACCTTCCAATATCTTGAGCTCCCTAATGTTCAAGAACCCTAATGGTATTTAATAGCTGATGTATGAAGCTAAGAGAAAGAAGAGAGAAAGTTCTGGAAATCAGATTTTTTTGTCAAAGTAAAAATGGCTGGAAAAAGTTGATATCTATCCCTTTTAAAGGGACCTACTTTGGACGACTTTCTCACTCATTTTGGGCCATAATTTGTTAAATAGGTGACTCACCTACTTGGACTTGACACTTGGGCCTTTTTGGACTTAAGCACATTGGGCCTTGGCTGTCCATTTCCCCTTATTCTTCTAATCAACTTGGGCTAGATTAATTCAAGTAGGTGGTAGTGAACTTGGCCCAATAACATGGTCAAAAGAGTCCTAGTAGGTGATGCACCTACTTGGTCCTTTGGGCTGGTCCATAAGTCAAAGTAGGTGATACCTACTTGTCACCTGCTAGCTTAGTGTAGTCAATCAAGCACCTCAATATCTTATTCCATTTCTAGACCTTAATTTCTTTAATTTAACTTAAAACTTATATACACTATGTCAATTTGAACTTTAGACTCAAATACCACCTTACGATCTCAAGTTTAAATACTTCCATCGATGTCACCTTAATTGGGTAACAGCAAAATCTATGGGTTGTTCACTTTAAACCTATTCTATTGTCACTAGTCGCATAGGAAACCGAGTCTATAATTTTACCACACGGCAATTTCTAAGAGTCATGTAAATAGAACTAGTACACGTAGAATACAGAGTGTTACAAGTTTAATGGTACGGAATCAAAGTGTGCATTAGACCTAGTAGCCTAGATGACCTATATGTGTTTGGTGGTGCATGGGTAGGGCAGCCACCAAGGCAAAAAGGTAAGCCTAAGCCAAAGGGCCAAGGCTGCCCAACTTTGGCAGCCACTGCGTAAGAGTTCACGACCACCTTCACCACCAGTGGTGTGGACCACGGTCTGTGAATGGGTCCTTGAAGATGCCTTAGACACTTGGGAGGCCAGGCCAAGAGGCCTAGACACTTCCCCAAAGTGCCCGTGACGGTGCCTTGGAGTTTGACGGTGTTTTAGGGCCATGGCAAGTTGGGGGAGTTACTGGAAAGTGGACCACGAGCAACACCACGGACCGTGGTGCCCTTCACTAACCGTATAATTGGCCATGGTACCTGGGACGGGGATCCCAACTTGAGGACAATTGGGTAAATTCCTATTCCTCCAAGGTATAAGTGGGGGTCGTTCGGGATGTCTTTTATTAACCTATTTAGACTATTCTAAGTATTTAACACTTAATTTTAAGTCACTTTACATTAGACACAATTCAAAACCCTAAATCACTCCTCTTTCAAATATTTCTCTCTCAAAGAAGAACATCCATTGAAGAAGAAACTAGGGTTGAAACTAGGGTTAAAAACAAAGGGTTTATTGCTAAAGGCTTGTGCTAGGGCTTTGATGAAGGTATGTTTAGCGCTTCATCTATGGGTTCTTCCACCCATACAGACCCCTAGAATTTCTCCTAATTTGTGAGGAAGAACCCCAATGAAGGTAGGGTTACTTCCAATGCATGGGTTTTAGCTGGGTATGATTCCAAACGGTTGGATACTACTCATATTTGATTAAATTGATGTTGATTCATGATATTATGAAGAATTTATGTGAATTTATTGATTTAGCCTAATTTCCAAAGTATGTGGGTTTAGATCTTTTGATGAGGAATTGATGTCGATTCTCTTGGGTTGTCGTTATGTATGGAGTTTATCCAAGGAACTGAATATGAGATAATGAATTGAATAGAATGATGCAAGTATGTTAGAATATGAATGGAAATGATTAAGAATTGGGAATTTTGATGAATTATGCTTAGAATTGGCTTATGACTAAGGCTTAGGGCTAATGTGCCTTGAAATAGAGACTAGTATGATGATTGTGAAATACAGTTTGAATGTAGGGCTTGAAGTCATAATGTTGATCACTAGGGATTTTATAATGAGTCTAATATGATGAGTTAGCTTGCATCTATGTAGAATGTGAAAGGTTAATCACCTAAAATGAATTATGCTTTGTTAGCCTAGAATAGCTTGAGGTTGAGTCTGAAGTTTTAGAGGAATTCAATTTATAAGGAGAAGTTGCAGAAATTGAGGTAAGGTGACTGCTCCATTTTCTTCCTCCTTATGTATGAGTTTGAGTGAGGAATTATGGGTGTGCTGTTATAAAAGAACTCAATGAGGTGGTGAGTTCAATAATTGGTTGTATGATAAAGAATATTTGAGGCTGTTTTATGTGTATAGTGGTTGGTGCAGCCTGGGTAATCTTGGAAAAGGATATATAATCTATGTATTGGGCAGAGAAGGAGGGTGTGGTGATACACATTATTTTAAGGGCTGTATGGGCTCATTATTCGTCAATGTTAGCTACTATTTTATGGGGCACACAATGTGATAGCTCCTAATTTTAGTTTATCATGACTTATATTGTTGATTAACACCTAAAAGGGGAGGCTAAATCGTGATAGTTGTATTGGTCAGAGGATAAGGTACGTAAGGCTATTCGATTTCCTATTTCTTTGGCATGAATTCAACACTTGTATTACAAAGTAAGCTTTCTACGTGTCCTTGCTAGTGACTGATTAAAGTGAGTACTATAATATCGTCAAAGTACCCTTGGCACGTATTCACCTTATATAAATCAAAATAATCCTAGATTACACATGGTACATATGTTTATATGTTGGGTATACAATCTGCCTATATCTTGCCAACTTTCTTCAATTGTCTATTCCATCATATATGTCATCCTTTCACATGTTCATATGTTCCCTTTATTGGTTATTACTCCCATTGTTTTAGACTATAATGTTACCTCAGCAGATCCCTACTTGCCTTATGGTACATTTTTTATGTACTTACTTGGAATATGTATCTGTCCTAAAGTTGAATCTGCCCACGTTCTCCTTTGGTCCCACATTCATGTATACCTTGTATTTGATATCATTAGTCAGTGAGTAAATAGTTCAAATCTCTTGGCTGAATATTAAATGTCTTCTCTTGATATGTGTTTCAATTTGAGATGTCAAAATGCTTACTGAGTCATATAAGCTCCTAAGTATTACACGTTCATGTCACATTTGCTTCCCATGTCATTGTTATTATCGTAAGTCCATATTCATATGTCTTCTACTACTGCTCCATAGTTCCAAATCTCAACAACGATTATGACCACCAGAAAGCTATCTCAAAAGAGTTAGGATCATTAAAAAGAACAATCTCCAACGAGTTATAAATATCAAAACAACAATATAAAAGATGAAAGAATCTAAGTGAAACAATCTGTATAATTATGGATGGCAACCCAGGGGAAAATGCCTAGCATGGGTCAATCCCAGTTGGTATAGAAGAGTGGCAGCTCAGGGGCGAATGCCTAGCATGGGCCGATCCCAATCTGTATAAGAGGGTGGCATCTTAGGGGAGAAAGCCTAGCATGGGCCGATCCCAATTTGCGGAATTATGAGGACAGCATCTCAGGGGTTAAAATGCCTAGAATGGGTCATCCTCTTCTACCACTGATCAGCTGGTCATTTGTATCATATGTCTTATAAATATTATAATGCAAAGAAAATTAAAGAAAAGAATGTAGCATACACGATTCCACAAGTATAAGCAAAGGTAGACTCTAATCCTTATCTATTGGTATTTGGTTTCACTTGAGCTCTCATTTTACATATGGTTGTATTATGCCTTACATATTTAGTACATTTTTCTGTACTGACGTCCCTTATAGGGGATGCTATATTTCATGTTGCAGGTACATGTACTCAACTAGTAGATTTCCCCAATAGAAGCGCATGATACTCAGCGGTTGTTAGTGAGCTCCAGGTTGATTCGGGGCTTTGCCGATTCTTTACTATGCGTATTTCATAGTGGTATAGTCATGGATTCTAGTAAAGGCTTTGTAGACATTGTAAAACTATCATCTGAATTCATAGTTTCACTTGTCACATGTATCGGTTCAGCTAGTCAACATGTGTTGTATCTGAAACTTCATTAGTAAATATATCTGCGTAGTAGTAGTTTACTTTCTCATCATAGGTGACTTGTAAAGCATGTATTCATATGGTACTTGTCTGCCTCACTACGATTGGGGTGTGATATCTTCAACAATCACTTCCAATTTCTCAGAAATGGAAATCTTCAAAGCTAAGGAAATATTGTCTCTCTATTCTCAGTTCTAAACTTCAAAACTGAATAATAATGAAACTTAGACAAAAATATAATGAAAAATGATACTAAGCTAAAATTTCAAACATGTATATTTAGTGGCCAAAAAAATATGTTGCGAAGGACCATTCGGTGCAATAAGTCGGGATCACCAATCAAATCGACGATCCACCCTTTGGTCATTCGATCGCCTTTCTACTTTGGCCTTTTGCATCTCCAATTTCTGTAACTTTGGGCTATATAGCACTGCATCGCGGACTTGATTTTCTCCTTCAAGGCTGGCACACTGGAAAATTAGGCGAGACCATGGCCATTCGGTGACTCACACAATGGCTTAGGCGATCCTTAGGCTTTTTTTTCTTCGTTCTTTCAGCTACCTTATTCCTTTTCGCTCATTAGTGTCTATGCTTTGTTCCTCGACCCAAATACTTGAAATTCAAGGATTTACATCAGTTATTAGCACAAAATATGCATTTGAGAACACTAAATCTATTAAAATAAGTCCCTAAATAAGTCCAAATTGTGGACTCATCAGTAGTCAGCTAGGATGAGGGTTTGCTTGGGGACCAAAAATGGTTCTCGAGTGCCGGCCATGTCTAGGGTATAGAGTCGGGTTGTGACATAAACTAAGGTTTGTTATAATAATTTCGCACTGCGTCTAATGATATAAAAGATCTTAACAAAAAGGATATATGAAAGATTTGAACTTACTTCATATTATAACATCAATGAATATAAATGGTTTAAACACATATGAAATTTAACAATTTCAATATATTGCAACCAATGCTTGTATAATCATGACATTAAATTATATAAAAATGATTAAGTGTTACCTGTTGTGAAAATTAATTCACAAAAGAAGACCATGACCTTCTACAAATTTAGAACCACGAAGTTAAACCTCGAACTCAACTTTTAATTTGTTGTGTTTTTTATCGTTGTTATTTTAGAAAAAAGAATGAAAAAATGTTTCGATTTTCTTCTTTTTTTTGGTCTTTGTGCATGTGTGTTACATTTTTTGATTCTTGGTAGTGCAATATATGCGAGTGTTCTTTTTTCTTTGTGCTGATGGGGTAATAGTATATGTAGTATGTATAATTGTATGTGTCATGTGTAGAGTGCAAAAAGAAATGAGGTGAGTGGGGGGGGGGGGG
>JAJOOH010021061.1:0-15226 GCA_029582605.1 Solanum gracilifrons | reverse complement strand
GAGACATTTGACCCAAATTTCAGACAAATCTTTAAAAAGGAATTTACGGTAACTTTCGCCAACTTTTATTTTGCCACTTACCTAACTTCAAACTTTGAAATACAACACTTGAACACTTAAAATATCACATAACACATCATTTTTAATTTATTACTCACCCTCCTTGTCTTTCCACGAAGATACGAGTTAATTTAGACGTTTTGAAAAGTCGGGGTGTTACAGATCAAATTCATAAAATTATGGCCAATTTTTTTGGGGCAAGATTGGTGGATTAAAGGGAAAGCATTGGGTGGCATGGGATGATCTATGTATACCAAAGGCAGAAGGGGTAATTGGATTCAGATCATTACATGCAGTTGCTAACTCACTTTTTTGCGAAATTATGGTGGAAATTTCGAACATCATCAGATTCATTGTGGAGCCATTATATGTGGAATAAATATTGTAAGAAGAAGCATCCAGTCATAGCTCAAGGGTCAAGGATATCTCATGTTTGGAGGAAGATGATTCAAATTAGAGAGGAGGTGGAACATAATATATGGTGGCAGATTAGAAATGGCGAAGCAAGTTTTTGGTTTGACAATTGGACAAAGCAAGGAGCCTTATATTACCTGGAGGAACAGAATCACAGTGACAAAGAGATTGAAGTGAAGGAGTTCATAAAAGAAGGGAGTTGGGATGAGGTGAAACTAAATTAGTATGTATCGGAGGAGATGGTACAATACATCATTGAGAATATCAGCCTTATTTTAGTAGAAACAGGAAGAGATAAGGCATGGTGGATGGGAAATACAAGTGGGAGTTTTACAGTTAACTCGGCTTGGGAGCTGTTGAGACACAGAAGAGGAGAAATGGAGATTCTCAAATTCATTTGGAACAAACAAATTCTTTCCAAAATTAATTAATTTCTGTGGAGGGTATGCATTAGGAGAGTCCCCACGGATGATAATTTGCAAAGAATGAGGATAAATTTGGTCTCAGGATGTTGGTGTTGTGAGAAATATCATCAAAAGACCATGGAACATCTATTTTTAACAGCTCCCGTAGCTATTAAGCTATGGAAGCATTTCACTGATTTTGCAGGTATAGCAGTTGAAGGAAAACGTTTACATCATGTTATGAAGAGTTGGTGGTATACTCATGCTTTATGTAAAGTGAATGAAATATACAAAGTGATACCATCACTGATTTTACGGACCCTATGGAGAAGAAGGAACTTAAGAAAACACGGGGGAGATACTTCTATACAAGGCATGATCTATCAAGTGCTCCAAAACATTCAATTCATGATTTAAAAGAAGTACTCATGGAGTAAAGTTACAAGGCAGAATTGGGAGGCGATGCTTAGGAGCGCAAGCACTTACAAACCAAGGTTGTACCATTGTATAGTCAGATGGGAAGCATGTTGCATCTAAAAGCACACGCAAGTGCACGTGGTCACTCAAGTAGTGCAGCGACTCTTTCGAGCAGGATTATCGAACCCAAAGGACTTCAAATCAACAAATAACAACTTTATTATGTCTAAAATAAATTTACTTACGCGACAAACAATTTTAGAAATTTGTTTATATCTACTAAATTGAACAATTTCAAAAATTAATTACTACAATCAAACAGTTTCAAACAAGAGAATTTCACAATTTCAGAAACTATTCCAGGGTTGTAGCATAAACCGATTTCCATCATAGTATTAATTTATCCTAGCATTTGATAGGTTAGCCTCATTATGGATTTTGAAGGTTCATTTTACGATCATGATCTCCCGACATATAATCGCCTACCAGCATCGACAGCCTAACTACATCGTTGAGCGGTGATAGGCATGAACCAATGGCGGAGCATTAAGCTATCATCTTGCATATTAATCAAGCACGATATATAGGTATAAGACTATCCTATATACGAAACACTCTAAACTTTACTCTAGAATGAACACGCTTCTCACATTCTTTAGTCTAGCCCTTTATTCATCTTCCAAATTCAAGAGTGAACAATGAGTTTATTTTAATGTAGATTAGTCATTAAAATAGTTAAACAAGAATGTAGGCATAAATCACAAGAAAACCTATCTCATACTAGAAACAAATACTATTATACCATTAATCGTAGCTAAAACCCGAGAATAAGGGAATTTAGCTACTCATAGAACAAAATATCACAAATAATGTTTATGGATCATAAAAGGGTTTACCAAAATAAAGGAGTAGAAGAAAAGCCCTAGAAAGTGTTAGCCAAATCGCCCAAATCAATGTTCTCCCGTCTTTTTAAAAACTGGATGGTGATAAAATAACACAACTAGACTATTTATAGTCTAAAATAAAACACGTGACACAATTTGGGTGTCCAGGTCCACGTCGCGGACCTGTTCCCTCGCCTCAATTTGTGCACAAAAGGATCTCCTCCGCGACGCACTCATGATGCGCACTCCACTGTTAAGCGAAATTCATTTTCTGCATGCAAGTTTCAGCTCCGTAACACGGAGCTGCTCCTTCCTAGTGTATTTTCCAACTTCTTAGCCATTCTCCTCTGCAACTTCGTCTTCTATGTTCGACCTTTGTCCAGGTGCCCTTTTTTAGCTCATTCTTCTTTGCTTTTCACCCTGAAACATCTAATCATATTGGTTAGAGGAAACGACATCAAAACACTCTAAAATTTCAATTCCGACTAAGAAAGTGCTCTCAAACTTAGCTATATATATGGGATAAATTGGTTATTAGGCACATAAACACCTAAGATCACCACCCCACACTTAAAGCTTTGTTTGTCCTCGAACACTTCACACTTTCAAACATACACCGACTCTACTGCACTTCCCTCTAATGGTATTCCAGCTTTGGCCACAACAACTACCATAGCTTCACAACAACATGGCAAACACTATGCATTCATCTGGACAACTCGAGCAAGACAATCTAGCCTCAAGAATAGACTCTTATAACGCAGAAACCTTATGCACAACTTTTGGATCCACAGATATATTGATCTCATTAAACATGTTCCCTCACCACAAATGAACACCCTGATTTACTCACACATAAAATTTTCATACAATAAAGGGTGTGGTAAGCAAATTTCGATCACACTCTCGAAAGAATTGACATGCCACAAACTACGAACAATAGGCTTGCCCTTAATGTAATGCATCACTACTTTTGAGAATATGGAAGTTCAAGATCAATTAGGTCTTTTAAGAGTTGTAATGTAGACTAGGGGACGAGTAGGAACTATGTTTTGGATATAAATAGTGACTGCATTCCTGAGCGCTTTAATACAAGACAAACTTCATTTTAGGACCTTCTTTTAATAACCTCCTTCTTATGCCCTTTTTCTTGGAACCATTTGGCCCTTTGTTGTAAGGCACTTAACATTTACTTCTTCCCACCATTTTTATTCTAAATTCATTCATCAAATATTTTTATTATTATTATTATTATTTATACGAGCTAGACGTATGCTGGGGCTTGCCCCTCAACTTTCGTTTCCTTCACTATTGGTCACACAAAGCGCTTAGGATCTTTTGGATCAAATTGATAGGCCAAAGAAGGAATGGACATTAGCTTCAAATTAGGCTACTAAAGAATAAGTTCAAGGCTCGAAGGGGTTAACTAAGGATATACATCAAGGTGGGTACGGGAAAACACAATCAGGGCTATCAAAGAAATGCTTATATCACTTCCTGACTCCTTATCCTCTTTCTCGCTATGCAGACACACCAGGAAAGTTCTGGACCTCAATTAGTAGCAAGGAATACACACATCTTGCACACATTCAACTTAGAACTGATCACTACATACTACTTCCCAATCACTGACACAACTTCATTTTAAGCACACGCCATTAAGAGTCATATAAAAGAGCCTAGATGTCTCAACACAAAGTCATCCAATGTTTTCAACTTTCAGTTTAACTCAAAGCAGTTGCTCAGCCTTAGCCCAAAAGCCAACCCTACAGACCCAAATTACGAAAACTGCCCTTAAAACGGTCATCATCCATCTATCATAGGGCGGCTTGACTCAAATATGAAACTGACTCAATCCTAAGAAAGAAAATCTTTTTTTATACGGTTCAATAGGACTGTCCTTGGCCAAAGAACCAAAAACAACTTCCAAGGAACCCAAAACAAAATAGCAAAAACAAAACAAAAACTATTTACAATGGATATAGTACTCCCACCCCACACTTAAAAACGCAACACTTCCCCAATATGACATAAATAAAAAATGAAAGAAAAGTAGAGAGGGTGTACTTCCCCGATCATTCATCCATGTCGGCATCACCACTGGTGCCCTCAATAGCCAAAAGGTCACCTTCTTCTGCATCAGAATCGGATTCACTATCCGACATGGTTTGCCTCTTGTCTTTATCAGTTGGAACATCATCCCATATGGGCTCCAGAAATATAGGTCCGAGTCCCAGCAATGCCTCAGCATGTTCATTCAGGGGGTACTTCATTCCAATTTCGTTCAACTACTCCTGAGTTGAAGCTCGACATCCATTTCGATGGCGTAGCATTTTGAGTCCAAACATGCGTGCAGTAATTAGATCATCCCTCCTGTTGCGCTCTACTGTAGTGAGGGTGGGTCCATGCATGTTCTCCGACCCCTTTGTCTTTGTGAAATCTAGGGGTGTGCTGAGCAGAGGTACCATGTAGTCCACACTCTCCTCCGAAACTCCAGCTCGCCTGCATAAATTAGTAATTACTCCCCCAAGGCATACCTTCGACCTCGATGTACTCTTGCCTTTCGCATGGACGATTTCAACACCGCTCCTATATTTATAGGACATCCTTCATCAGAACATAAACCAAACACGCGCGGTCCCTCATCACTTCAGTGTAATGCCACCCTGGTATGAAGCAATTCATTACAAATTTTAGCCACACCAGGGCTTCACGATTCATGTGAGCATAAGGATATGATTAATGATAGTAATGGTGCCCATGCCTAATCCACTTTGTAGTGGATTGTGTCCCACAAAGAGTGTGTCGAATCTACTGATAAGGAGGGATTATATTTAACCCCATCAGGACATCAAAAGGGGCATCTACAGAGCCCAAAATTTGATTGATAGCTGAGGGTGTCAGAAGGAACTCCATGCCCCGCACGGTTACAAAGTGAGTACGATCATCGGGTTTCCAATTCGCATAGAATTCCCGTACCATAATAATATTACACTCTGTTGGATCTTGAAAGATGAATCCCATTCACAACTCTTGTAGGCAGCGCATAATACGAGGGAACTCCCTCTCTAATTGGACGTCATCAAGTATCACATCCGAGAAGTACTTGGCTTTTGTGTGTGATTTGTACCACTTCTTTCCCTCAAATGTGACTACCTTGGCCCCATATCGTTGACTTTGTCCTCTTGGGACTGCGGGTGCTGGGGGAATAGTTGTGCCCGTCCGTACTCTTTTACGGCTGCTAGACGCAACTGCTTTTCCAGACCTTTGTGTGCTCGACATGTTATCCTGCAATCAGACACTTGTCATTTTAGTTAATGAGACTCAATAATGGAGGATCACCTCACAGTTAATTTCGAGAACAACACGGTACTCAGACTTCCCAAAGTTATTTTCAGCATAGTATTCTCAAAATTCATCACATTTTAAGATAATAAACCCTTACTACTTCGATTCTACTCAATACTTCGAATCAACAATCATCCTTCTACTCCAATCACTTCCCTCATTACCTATTTTCCACTCAAGACTTCCCAAACCCCAATTTTTTATTTACCCATACAAAGTCATCCTTTCTATGATCAACCAAATGAATTCCAACAAATTTTACCACCATGAATAGTAGTAATTAAGTAGAAAACCACAAAGAACAACAATTTCAACATACTAGACTAACTCACTATCACCTACATGAATACTAGCCCTAACTTTAGTAAATCATCCAAAGAAAGAAACAAAAGTGTAGGACACATACCTTTCGTGCTTAGACCCATAAAAATTGATGAACTTGGTGAGAAATTCCCACTTCGCGGCATGGATTTGTTCTTGGAAAGAGTTAGGGTTGAAGGGGAAAGGAGAATAAAGAAATTTAGAAGAGAAAATGGGGTTTAAGGGATAGATTTGGGGATTAAAAGGGAATGAGGGTCGGGTTTTATCATATTAGCCTAGTAAAACCCAACTTTTTAATGAAAAAAATTTAGAAAACTTACTAGGTCCGCGACGCGGAGCTGTCGCGGACATGCCTTATGCCTTTTTCTTCATCACACGGTGAAACTTAGGCGTGGTGGAAACAAGTCCACAACGCGCTCCTGTCGTGGACTCCACTGTTAATCCTTATAATCTCCATAATTCTCAGCAACAAGTTTGCGAGGCAGATCTATCGCGAACATGACTTGGGATTTTCATCTTCGCCTGGGGCTATCCTCTTGTAGAAACAAGTCCATGACGCGGTGAGGTCATGGAATCCACTGTTTCCTCGCCCAAAATTCCTTTTTTTTTCGAATTACAAATTACAACTTTTAAGATAAATGAAATAACCTACAACTAAAATTAAACCAAACTAACCTATCAAAACAAAATACAATGCAAATATCTTTTAAAATACAAAGTTCCGGGTTGCCTCCCGAGTAGCGCTTGATTTAACGTCGCAGTACGACTCAGCTCCCCCTCATTCATTGTTCAACACCAAACTTTCTTCTTCTCGATCCACTTCTTGTCCGAAATAATGTTTCATCTTCTGTCCATTCTTGATGAACGTGGATTGCTTACCTTTATTCCATAACTCTACAACACCGTGGTCAGTCATGCGTACCAACTCAAATTGTCTGCTCCATTTTGACTTCAACTTAACTGGAAACAACCTCAATCTAGAGTTAAAAAATAATACCTTTTCCCAGGCTCAAAGAGTCGAGGCACAATATGCTTATCATGCCATCCTTTAGTCTTCTCCTTATAGAGCTTAGCATTTTCATAGGCATGGAGCCGGAATTCCTCCAATGCATGTAGCTGACCCATCCTTTTTATTTCGGCTAGTTCAGGATCCAGGTTCAACTTCTTCATTGCCCAGTAAGCCTGATGTTCTAATTCAACTGGAAGGTGACACGTTTTACCAAACACCAAGTGATAGGGAGAAGTCCTTATTGGTGTCTTATAAGAGGTCATGTATGCCCACAATGCATCATTGAGCTTCATTGCCCAATCTTTCCTTTGGGCATTCACTGTTTTTGTAGAATTTGCTTCACTTCCCGATTTGACATTTCTACTTGGCCACTAGTTTGATGGTGGTATGTTGTAGCCACCTTGTGCCTGACTCCATATTTAGCTAAGATATTCTTCACCAATTAATTTATGAAGTGCGTCCTCCATCACTGATTATTGCTCTAGGAGTTCCAAATCAAGTGAAAATGTGCTTTTTTAGAAACTTCAGCACCACTTTAGCATCGTTAGTCGGCAAAGCTACTGCCTCAACCCACTTTGACATATAGTCCACAACCACAAGTATGTATTGATTTCCATTTGATGGAGGGAATGGTCCGATGAAGTCGATCCCCCAGACATCAAATACTTTAACCTCTAAGATGATTTTCAAAGGCATCTTATGTCGTCTGGAAATAGACCCTATCCTCTGGCATTGATCACAAATTTTAACATACCCTGCAGCATCTTTAAACAAAGTAGGCCAGAAAAAACCTGATTGGAGCACCTTATGTGCAGTGCGCTCTCCTCCATGATGACCCTCATATGTAGACAAGTGGCAACTATCCATCTCTTGTCTCATCTCAGACTCAGGCACACACTTCCTCATCATTTTGTCCGGCCCTTCCTTGAAGAGATAAGGTTCATCCCATATGTAGAACCGAGCATCATAAATCAGCCTTTTCTTTTGATGTGTGGTTGCACCTGGTGGGAACAAACCGCTCACCAAATAATTAACAATATCTGCATACCATGGTTGTTCGGTCACCTCTAGCGCCAATAGTTGTTCATCAGGAAAATCTTCCTGAATCTGACCTTGCTCTCCCACATGTGACAAACTCTCTTATCTTAACAAGTGAACTGCAATCTGGTTTTCAGAACCTCTTCGGTCCTTAATCTCTATGTCAAACTCTTGCAGCAATAGATTCCACTTGATTAACCACAGCTTTGCATCCTTCTTGTTGAAAAAGTATCTGATAGCTGCATGATTAGTATAAACAACAACTTTAGTCCCTACCAGTTAAGATCTAAATTTGTCAAAAGCATAGACCAAGGGTAGCATTTCTTTTTCAGTCATTGTGTAATTGGTTTGGGCTGCATCTAGTGTTTTGCTTGCATAATATATTGAGTGAAACACCTTCTCTTTCCTTTGCCCTAACACTGCTCCCACAGCCACATCACTTGCGTCACACATTAACTCAAAAGGAAGCTCCCAATTTGGAGAAGTCAGGATTGGAGCTTCTATTAGCTTCATCTTCAAATCTTCAAAAGCTTGAATGCATTGCTCATCAAATACGAATTTCATCTCCTTCTCTAGGAGACTGCACATGGGTCTTGCAATCTTAGAGAAATCCTTGATGAATCTCCTGTAAAAACCAGCATGACCCAAAAAACTTCTCACCACTTTAACATAGATTGGAGGAGGTAGCTTTTCAATGACTTCCACTTTGGTACGATCAATTTCTGTAACAACCCAAAAACCTAGCCAGACCTAGCTAAAAGCTTGACTAAAATCTAGTAGGTGAAACTATAGCTTCATGTGTGAATTTAGAGCTGGAAACTTGTTTCAATGATGAATAAAGGCTTTTCAAGTTAGTTTAATGATTTTAGAGGTCAAACGTTAAGAAATGACTATAACATCCGAAAACTAGGCATTTGAACTAGTGAGTCGTAACAACCTTGTCGTTGAAGTTTGGAGTCTTGATTGAGGGTGAAAACTTGTAGAAGTGACTCTTACCCCTAGATTGACATGTTTAGGGTCCAAACGTATGGGTACGACCCCCCAAGGACCACCCTAGGGGTCTTTGAGGAAGACCCAACCTTTGGCCAAAAAGCTGTCAAAAGACAGCAGGACCTACGAGACCCATCAACGACCAGTAGATTGGTCTACGGACCGTAGTTCTAGGTCATAGGTGGGGACTTAGTCTTACAAGGCTTGGCTCACAAAAAGAGAGCCTCTGAACCAAACGACGAGAGCACAACACGGGACGTAACTCCACATAATGTCCGTAGGTGGGTGGCCGTAGGTGCTGTCAATTTCCTGCCTTCTAGTCTTAAGTAGGTGATTATGGATTAAGTTAGTTAAATAACTAAGGACTTAAGGAGTTGATTAGCTTGGTGATTAATTACCTTTATAAGCTAGCAAGACCTTAAGTTAAGTCATGAAACCTTTTAGAACCAAGACCCTCTAAACAGTCCCCTAAAAACAGTTTTAAGTTTTAGTTAGGATTGAGGGTCAACTTTATATGGTCTTATCTCATTGCTAAAATTGAATTAGGTGGGCCACTAACTATCTAATTAAATGTCTCTGAGTCATATTTCCAATGCCACCAAGTTTGCCCAAATCCAATCTCAGAGTAAAACGTTATGGCCGAAATAGTGAAGCACTGTCAGTCCTAGGTCCAATCGACGGACCCAAAGTGCAGATGGTAGATCAAACGACGGTCCATAGGTTGGGGTGCGTAGATGCTGCCAGTTTTGTGATTTTTAACTTTAAATTGGGGGTCCGAGAATTAAGTTAGTTGATTAATTAAGGGCATAAGGGGCCGTTTAAGTGGTTAAATAACCTCCTACAAATAGTTAATAAGACCATAAACTAAGTCATTAACTCATTATAATTTACAGACCCAGATCAAACCCAATTCCCTCCCTCTCAAATATTTATCTCTCTAGAAAGGTCCCCCATTGATGAACAAATGAAGAACTCAACTAGGGCTTGAAGATGCAGGATTTTTTACTTGAAATTCATGGAATTTTAAGGCTAAGGTATGGGAATTCTTTATTCTTGGTTAGCTATCACCAAGAAGCCCTTTCAAATATGTTTTCAAAGTTTCCCACCTTCTAGGTTTTCATTCAAAATCGTGGATCTCTTTCTAAAGTTTTTTCCATCGATCTATAATGGTTGTTTATGATTATATATGAAGGTTTTTGGTTGATTTCACATAATGTTTATGGTTTTTGAACAATTCCCCACAAGACCCATGAATTCCCTTCTTTCTTAAAACTAAACCCTAGTATGCTTTGATTGATGAATGAAGGATGAGAATCTAGTATGTTTACATGTAATTCATTATTTTATTATGATTATATCCTATATGATGTATGAATGTAAAGAAATTAGGTTTGAATCTTTAAGAAAGTCTTGAAGGGAAAAGGTATGAAAGGTATGCCTCATTATAGGGATTATGCATGAGAATGTGAATTTCTTAGATAGAAATGATTCTATCTCTATTGTGTTGTTGTGATGTTGATGATATGATCCTATACCCTCTACCCTATACACTTGGTGAGGTATGAAGTGTGTATGTATATTATGCTCTGATATGAACATTTATGTTATGCTATAATATGAAATGCATGTTATGCTATGATATGATCATGTATGTTATGATATGACATGAACATGTATGTTATGTTATGATATTAACATGAATGTTGTGAGATGATTATGAATGTGTTGTTATGTTGAATAAAAGGCAATTCTCATAAACACTATATGACTATGATATGAAAGAACATTCTCACATGATGTCGATTCTATGATGAGAGGCTATTCTCATCTTTGAAACCCTTGAGATAAATGATATACAAGCGATTAAGTCCCTAAGGTATAGTTTATGAATTAATGCTTATGTAAAGGCTTAAAGTTACTTAATGGGGAGTTTGTTCTTAGCACCGAGAGGATATGTATATGAGATAGGACTCCTTCACCAAGGTGTAAGGTTTCCACTAAAGAGGTCTCATGAGATGCAAACTACAATGCTATGAAGCATAAAGAGGGTTTCTAGAAGCAATCTCCTTATCCCTTAACTATGTGCCAACATAGGATTATTAGCTAGTGGATCCACCTAGATGCTATAATGTACCAATGTTCTACCTTGGCAAGTCGAACACTTTCTTTTTGGTGTGGGAGGAAGACACCGGAATCCATGTATCTCACACGTTCTATGTCGTTATGGCAAAGTCTCCCTATGATGTTAGAATGAACTAAGATATGAATATGACTTATGAAGATGTATGAACTCTAATTAGGGCTTCTTGAAGGGCACTACTTAGTATAGGTAAGGGTATGGGACTGTACCTAGACATTGCACAAGTGGGTTGTTTGAGGAGTTTCTTGTGTGAGTCCCTTATGTATGGCAACTTATGAAGGATGAAGTAAAGAAGGCTTCACTTACTATGTATTATGAATATGCATGTGAATTACACTTATGACTTCTTGATGGGTTTTGCTTAGTATATGTGGGGGTATGTGACTTCATTTGTACATTGCACAAGTGAACTTGTGAAGAGGTTATGAGGGTGGTTTACTTATGATATGAAATATATGAAACATGACTAACATGTATGATATGAATATGTTGCATGAACAATTGCGAATGACTCCTATAGTAGATCTACTTAGTATGAGGGGTATTATGGGATGCCACTCATACATGGCACAAGTAGACTTATAAAGTAGCCATGGTGTAGTTCCATTTTATTATGAGGATTATGAGTAATGTATGCTTTCATTGAAATAGCATTATGATTGACTTTCCTTGATATGAGATAATGTCTATGAATATCTCTTTACTATGTGTATGAATTATGGATAAGACTAATGTATGTTAAGTATAAGTATGGTGATCCAAAGGTAGTACTTAGTGTAGATAGGGTTATGGGGCTTTATCTACACATGGCACAAGTGCAACCTAGGGTTACTTATGTTGTTATTCTATTATGATGTAATGATCTTAATGATTGAATATGCATGAGTAGTATGTCTTGTAATGAGTAATATTGTATTAAGATTATGTTTAGAGACTATGATTATGGTGATGTTGTTATCCTTTTTGCTTTGATGAACTATATGTGTGTTGCTTGTGACTTGTGATTCTCCAACTCTTTCAAGATGATGTTCAAAATGTGCATAAAGCATGGTTACAACTAAATGCCCCTTTTAAGCATGTTTTAATGGGTTTTATGCATGGCTTCCATACTTAGTACTTTTGTGCTAACCCCTTCTTCTACATTTTCTACAAAGTGTAGGGTTTGGAAATGTGGTGTCTTATTCTTGGAAGATAGGTTTCTAAGGAGCTTGGAAATGAAGACTTGGGGAGCCCTCATAGTTTCAAGTAAAAACACACCTTGTCCACTTATGTCTTTTCTTTATATTTGTTTTAGACTTGTGTAAGGGCAGTGTCCCTATGCTTAATTATGTAAGGGTCGTGTCCTTAAGATTGTATAAAAAGAATTTGTTATTCTAAATGTTATAAATGGTTTGAGACATAGTGTCATAGACTCTCTCGTATTTTATAAAAACTCTCTCTTATTTTATAAGGACTTCGAGTGTAAAGAAAAGTTTTAAATTTTCCGCTATTTTTCTATGCTTTAATGTTCATGATATTCTAAGGGCTTCTCTTCGAGGTCAAATATGTCTTGTTACGACTAGGGGGTGCTCTCGGGTCATGACAAACTTGGTATCAGATCATTAGGTTTTGGAATGGTCTTAGGATGTCTCAATCCACGTCTAGTAGAGTCTTGTTCATCGGTGTGAGTTGTGACACATCTATGAGCGAGAGGCTGTAGAACGTTAGGAAATCTCACCTCTTCATTCTCCAAGTCGTGCCATAAATCTATAAGCTCTCTCTCTTAATGCCTTGTTGGATGGTCTTTAGAGTAGGACCACTTGAAGGGCTCTTGCTAGAAGGAGTGAGGGAGAAAGGTTGGTTGTGATGCCAATTATGGCTATGTGACTTGTGAACTTTGAGGTAATATATTGTGTTTAGTGTGAATAATGCTTCATAGCTACCTATGTGTAGTGAAGGTTGGTTAGAAAAACTTGTGTAGGCTTAATCCCAAAAGGGGAAGATAGTGTGCCTACCTAGCAAGGTAATTGTGAGGTTATGTTTAGTTGATGGTAGAACCTGTATAGTCAAATTGTTGGTTCCCAAATGAGCCTATCCGAGAGTGCAAATGGGGAAAAGAAATTCTATGCCATAAGTTGGGATTATGATGTATTTTAAAGTTGACTTTGAGGGTTGCATGTACTACCTAGTTGAACTAAGGGAGAAGAGTGTAGGTGTTGACCAACTTCAAAGGGTTAGTTGTCTTTTAAGATTGATCTGAAGTATGGTCATTTGAGTAAGGTGCTTAGATAATACCTAGGCATAGTTGGTTGGTAGACCCCACCAAAAGTGATGATAAGGGTTGAAATGGTCTAGAGTTGTCTTGATCCAATCATGGGTTTAGTTATGGCCATATGTGGTTATTGGTATAACCCAACTTAGCCCTAATGAGTTTAGAATGTGTTGGATTTTGATGAATAGAAGTGCTTAGGTGGTGCCTAGGGTTGTTGAGTGAGTAGACTCCTTGAAGGAGGTTAAAAGTGTAATACTCTATGGCTTAGAATCATCTTGTGTGGTGAGTGTGAAGGTTTAGTTATGACTTGCTCCAACCTTAGAATTGAAAGAAGGATTGTTGTAAAGAGTTTGTTTAGGCTTACCCCAAGTGAGGGATAATATGCTTAGATGATAAGGTCATTGAGTACCCTTGATGTTTATGAAATAGGTTTGCTTGGATTCTCACCTTATGTGGTTTAGACTTATATGAGACCTTGAGTGATATCCTAGTGAAGGCCTTAAAAAGGGATGCTACTAGGGTTGACTTGGAATGCTTTTTGGATGAAGGTGCCGGTATGTTGGTAATTTCATGTGAGAGTAAGTGCTATGTTGAGTTCCGGTATTACCTTATCTTGTATGATGCCTTATGAGTCTATGAGGCTTAGAGTTCTCTGGATGAATTAATAGAGCCTTTTTCAGATTTTACCCCGGTTAATGGTTTAAAGATAGTAAAAAGGGTTTATGGAAGATGTCACTTTACCTTGTTCCCTAGAAATACTATGTTGACTTGGTGGAACTTGGCATGTTAGACCTTGATGTGACTCTTAGTATGGATGGGTTGCATACATGGTGTGTTTTTATTAATGATAGTGCCCGGTAAGGGTAAAATGAGCCTTGGTAAAACTTGAGTTTGTTAGAAAGGAGTAATATTTGAGGTTTTTTGTAAAAAGGGGCTTATTCCCAAGGGGGAGATCATGTGCTTGAGAAGCACATTGATTGAGAGTCCCGGTATCCTCATCTTTTCTTCTATTCCTAGTCTAGCTTGAACCCAAGAAGTTCCTTTTTGGACTTATTTCATGTGTAAGAGTCATGAGTATTTAGAGATTTCCATGACCTCCTTATGTTATGCATGATTTTGAAAGATTATTAACTTGAATGAAAAAGGTTTTTCATGAAATTCATGTTTCTCATGATTGATTTGCACCTTGTATGATGATTTCATAGTTGACTTCATGAGGTGAATGATGAACATGCTTTGTTGTGTTTTGGTGAAATGACACATTGGCTCTATATTGTGGTGTAGAGCTTGCTTTTGGAAGAAAATGTAATTCCTCACATGATTATGTGATTTATGATGTTTAAGAGAGTGGGTATAGGCACACTCCCAAGGGAATATGGTATGCCCAGCTAACAATGTTGTTGTGTGTTTATATGTTGCCATGACTTCCTTATAGGATGAGCATCCATGAGAACTTGTGTTTTGAAAGAAATGAGTTGGTGTGAATTATTTTCTTCATGTTATAATGCATTGGCTATGAGTGTCTATTGTACTTCATAAATGTGGGCATGTGTTAGTATGGAGTTGAGAAGTTCCTCCTACTATAAAATGCCTTGTTTTGAGAAGTCATGACACAAAAGTTTCATGAGAAGATGTTGAGCATGTTATGATTAGGAGAAGGAAGTTCCTCCAATGAACATGAGATATGTTGCATAGCATGCATATTGAATTAGTAAATGTAGTTCTTACTTCGTGATGTTGCATTGAGTATGCTTGATGTGGAGTGGGAGTTCCCTCCTTTGATGTTGTGCATTATATAGATGTGTTATGATTGTTGGGCTGCTATTCTTGAGTCGTTAATCCCCTAATGTGCTTTAAGTGTCATTCGAGGACGAATGTTCCTAAGGGTGAGATAATGTAACAACCCAAAAATCTAGCGAGACCTAGCTAAAAGCTTGACTAAAATCTAGT
>JAJOOH010021057.1:0-11426 GCA_029582605.1 Solanum gracilifrons | reverse complement strand
GGTAGTGTGAAAAGGTTCTTATTGTGCCTTACCGGAAAGGTCACAAACCTTTGAAAAGTCACAATCTTTCGGAAAGGTCACCACCTTTCATAAAAGTCCCAATTTTTCATAAAAGTCGCAACTTTTGATAAAAGTCACAACTCTTCATAATAGTCACAACTTTTCATCAAAGTCACAACTATTCATAAAAGTCGCAACTCTTCATTTTCCATTCACACCTTTTAAAACCCAACAAAAGCTGCATTGGATTCTGTCACTCTCTCCAGGGTGATATCAAAACAATGGATGACGTTGGTTGAAATGATTCAAGGCACCCTCTTTATCTAAGGTATCAGCAAAATCAGCTCGTAGTATCTGACTCATTCGCAGTGACGGCACTTCTCTGCAGATATTGGGCTTAGTTTCCTTGTCAACTAAATCATTCATTTTCTGATCTGTTTCTTTGGTAGTTCCAAAAATCTGCAATGCTGTTTTTTGTATGAAATGAAAGATGCAAGGAAGAATTTGGTTGTTTTCTTCACAGTAATATATTCACTGAGATTTATAAGCTGAGCATTTAGGCTTAAAGTCTTAAAGTAGTGAAGATAAAATAATTCCATATAGTATACTTGTTGAGATAATTTAAGAAGTTAGTGCTTCTGAACCTAAACAAGTTTGTTGTTTACCTAACTTGGAAATTTTATAATCTCAACTACTAGTCCACTACCTCTCTTTTTTTATGACCACATTCATAACAACCAAAGCACCTGCTTTTTAGAAGATTTGAAAAAAATGTTCTTGAAAAAGCCATGTTCTTCTGGAAATTGAAATTTTTATGTCCTTGAATAGATTTTTTTTGTTCATATTAGCTTTTCTCCTCCAATGAAATATAGAGTAAAAGTTTGTGTGTTTTTTTTGACAAAAAGTCCTTATAGGTAGTTGATCTCAACTATTAATTCAGATTTGATGTTGCTCTATACCAATCTGTGACTTTGTCCGCAACTTTACATAAAAAATTCATAGCTATCTCTAGAGTTCAGTAGCTAGTAGCAATTAGGAGTAAATATCTCTAAAGGTCACTCAACTTTGTGAATTTATTTAATAAATTCATTAAAGTTTGTTTTGTATAAATAAATCACTGAAGTTAAGTTTTTTTTTCTTATAAAATCACTGAGCCAAATTTTTTGTACAGTCAAAATGATACTGACAATTACTAGTAAACACACATTTTATCCAAATTTGTTGGGAAAACACGGATTAATACAAAAATATATATGGTCAAAATAATGGAAATAAAATGGGAAAAAAATGACACCAAGAATTTTACGTGGAAACCCTTCTAAATAAGGGAAAAATCACGGGCCAAGAGAAGCAACAGATATCACTATAATAAGGAATTTTACACTGTGTAGTCACGAATACAATACTCAAAGTGACTACTACACACTCAAAAAGAATAACACTTTTTTGATTTCCACCTTACTAAAATATCGGTCACACTCTATTTTTCTTCACAGACTATTTTTCTTGTATAGTCTATGGAATACCTCACTTTGCTCTCAAAATTGATTTTTCTCTCTAATTTGGTGTGTATAGAAATGAGCAAAATGGCTCTTTATTTATAGGAGAAATCTATTCCTAATGATGTCACCAATGACATATAAAAAATATCAAAGTTTCAAACTTTGCAACTATGTAGTTATCTTGGTAAGATTTAGTTGGTATGAAGTTGTACCAACTTAAGACTTTAACCAAAATGGGACTTGGAACCCCACAAATCTCCCCTTTCAGTCCCCATTCATTGGAAGGAGGTATCTTCACCTTCTTTTGAGAGAACTCATACCCACAAGTTCTTTGCATAACTTGAACTTGTCTTTCAGTATTGTCTTGGTCAGCATATCTGCAGGATTTTCTCTTGTGTGGATCTTTTTGACGTGAAATGATTCACTTTCCACTTCCTCACGAATCCAATGATATCTGACGTCGATGTGTTTTGTCCTTGCGTGGTACATGGAGTTCTTGCTCAAGTCTATTGCACTCTGACTATCACAATAGACAATATACTCCATTTGATGCAAATCAAGCTCTTGAAGAAATCGCTTTAGCTATATCATCTCTTTGCCAGCTTCAGTAGCCGCAATATACTCAGCTTCAGTTGTAGATAGTGCAACACATTTCTGCAACTTTGACTGCCATGATATAGCTCCCCCTGAAAAAGTAAATAGATATCTAGTAGTGGATTTTCTGTTTTTAAGGTCACCTGCCATATTAGTATCTGTATAGCCCTTCAAGATTGGATCTGATGCTCCAAAACACAAGCATTCATCTGAGCTTCCTCTAAGATACCTGAGTATTCACTTCACAGCTTCTTAATGCTCTTTTCCCGGATTATCGAGAAATCTGCTGACAACACCAACTGCGTGAGCAATATCAGGTCTAGTGCATACCATTGCATACATTAGACTTCCGACGACGGAGGAATATGGAACTTTGGCCATGTTCTCTTTTTCCTCTCTAGCTGTAGGACACATCTTCTTGCTCAACTTCATATGACCAGCAAGAGGTGTGTTAACGGGCTTAGCATTCTTCATATTAAAGCGCTCTAGTACACGTTCAATGTACTTCTTCTGTGACAAATAAATCTTCCTTTCATCTCTGAGACGAGTAATTCTCATGACCAAAATTTTCTTGGCATGACCCAAGTCTTTCATAGCAAAAGACTTTTGCAACTCTTTCTTTAACTCGTCAATCTTGGAAGTATTCTTGCCCACAATCAACATATCATCCACATACAACAAAAGGATGATAAAATCATTTCCAGAAAATTTTTGTACAAATACACAATGATCTGAGTAAGTCTTCTTATAGCCTTGCTCCCCCATAACAGATTCAAACTTCTTATACCACTGTCTAGGAGCTTGCTTTAAGCCATAAAGACTCTTTTTGAGTTTGCACACAAAATTTTCTTTACCTTCTACTTTGAAGCCCTCAGGTTGTTCCATATAAATCTCTTCTTCTAGGTCACCGTGAAGGAAAGCTGTCTTCACATCTATCTGCTCAATCTTTAAATTAAGATTAGCAGCCAAACCCAGAACTGTGCGAATCTAGGACATTTTGACAACAGGAGAAAATATTTCGTCAAAGTCAATACCCTTCCTTTGACCAAATCCCTTAACAACCAATCTAGCTATGTACCTGGGCTTTAAGTTGTGTTCTTCAACTTTAACTTTGAACACCCACTTGTTCTTCAAAGCTCTCATGCCCTTGGGTAATTTTACCAACACATTAGTGTGGTTCTCATGCAGAGACTTCATTTCATATTGCATGGCTTCAATCCATTGATCCTTGTGCTTATCTTCTATGGCCTCCTCATAACATTCAGGTTCTCCCCCATCAGTGAGTAATACATACTCATTGGGTGAATAACTAGAGGAAGGAACCCGCTGCCTTGTGGACCTCCTGAGCGGAATATTTGATTCGACCACAACTTCATGAGCAGGAGGATCATCAATAACAATATCATTATTATCAACATCAACATGTTGATTCGATACATGGTTATGGGCGTCACCATGATCATCAAACCCAACAACATCATGCATACTTGTGTGAGGAACTTCTTCTAGATGAATTATAGCATCAAAACTTGAAGATTCTGGCTTCTCCGCTTTGTCAATATCTTAAATTGTTTGATTCTCCATGAAAATAATATCACGGCTTCTCACAAGTTTCTTCTCAATTGGATCATATAGCCTGTAACCAAATTCATCAAGGCCATATCCAACAAAGATGCACTGCCTTGTCTTGGCATTTAACTTTGACCTCTCATCTTTCAGCACATGTACAAAAGCTTTGCAACCAAATACTCTCAAATGGTCATAGGAAACATCCTTTCCATACCAAACACTATTTGGTACATCACTTTGCAAAGCAACAACAGGAGATAGATTAATAACATGTGCAGCGGTCAATAAAGCCTCACCCCAAAATGAGCTCGGCAACTTTGCTTCAGAAAGCAAACATCTAACTCTTTCCATCAAGGTCCTGTTCATCCTTTCAGCCAAACCATTTAGCTGAGGAGTCTTTGGAGGAGTCTTCTGGTGTCTAATGCCTTGATGCTTGCAGTATTCGTCAAATGGTCCACAATATTCACCACCATTATCAGCACAAATACATTTCAATTTCTTTCCAGTTTCTCTTTCAACTGAAGCCTGAAACTGCTTGAAGACACCTAACACTTGGTCTTTAGTCTTCAAGACATAGACCCAAAGTTTTTTCGAGCAGTCGTCAATAAAAGTGACAAAGTAAAATGCACCACCCAATGTCTTTGTCTTCATTGGACCGCATAAATTAGAGTGCACCAATTCAAGCAACTCTGTCTTTCTTGAAGGGGGGTAGGACTTAAAAGAAACTCTATTTTGTTTACCAGCCAAGCGTCCTCAGACTTGACAACCTTTGAATGGATGCTGGAAAAGGCTGAATGGAGTCCTTTTCATATCCACTCAGGCTCAAGACATTGAGGTTACTCATTTCATCAAAAAAATCGTCCTGTAATTTGAGCGGATCTTCAAAACGGTGTTTCAACATTAAAAGCTTCCGTTTTGGGCAAACTATTGGGCTAGGAAGCTCATCAAATTTATTTGCAACAATTGAAATGTGACTGTATTGCTTGTAAGGGTCTTTTCTTGGGAACTCTTTTGAGTTCACATGGTGACTTACCATAAAGTTATGCTCTCCTTCATATGCAATACTGATAGCCACATCACGGACCACATCATGCATTTTGACATGATTTCTTTTTGAACCTTGGGATAACAAGTAACCATCTTTCAATATTTCTAACAGAAGACACATCCTATTTCTTGCCTGTTCTAAATTTTTGATTTCTGGAAAGATGCGAAGCCCCATTCCATATCTAAGTAATTCTTCAGGATAGATATCACTATCTTCCTCGAACAAGGAACAAAGTAAAAAGAGGTTCTTGGCTTCATTACTTCCCAAGTAATCATAGCTAAGCTTGAGAGATTGATACACATTTTGAATTACTCCTGGGATATTTATTGGTGCTGATCTTTGTAATTGTACAAGGGCATCCTCCCATGAAGGCTTGCTTTTATGCATTAGTGCACCAGCAACCATAATAATTGCAAGTGGCAGCCCTTTGCATTCTTTGGCAACCTCTTTTGCTGTGCCATGAATAAAAGGAACGTCAACTGAATCACCAGCTTTCTGCTTGAAAAGGCACCATGCTTCCTCTTCGCCTAACGTTCCAACTTCCGTGATCTTCTGAGCTTCCATTACTTGACAAACATTTCAGGATCACGTGGTCAATATCACTTTGCACCGATGGCTACCGCTGGGAATTCCAAGTTTTTCTAGATCATGAAGAGCCTTCCAAACATCATCCAAGATTATAAGGTTGCGGCTGTTCTGTTCTATTAACCTTGTTCGCAGCCGATCTCCACGAATCAACAAACTATCCCCTTCTAATTTCAGCCCTAGTCCTTCTGCGATCTGACCCTGAAGTTTTATCAAGTTTGGTTGTTGACTGACAGTTACCATGACAACATCTTTGAACAACCTTTCTTGTTTCCCCTTTAGTCTGATTTTCTCAGCGAGTGTTGTTTTACCAACACCAGCCATACCACATATCCCAATAATAGTGACTCCGTCATCTTTCAAAGCTGCCATGACATCAATTACTTGCAATTTTCTGGAGTAGTCAAACACCTCGCCAATGTTACTAGGTATAGCCTGATCACTTTGGACTGGATGATCATAGGAGAAAGCATTTGGATTGATGCCTTCAGTTTGAAGTTGAGTCAACTCCAGTGTAATTTTCGTAGCTCTCCTGCTGAGGGAGTAACGTGACTTCAAGTTTGGACACCAACCATACAAGCAACCCCTTTCAACCTCAGCAGTACCTCCCATTACATGTTCCACTTGTGCAATAGTGGCAGTAACATTGAGTAACCAATCCTTGCCAATTGGTGAAATGTCTAGTAAGTTTCCCCGGGCAACTTCCGCTCTTCGCTGCACCGTGATTCTGATATTATTCAGCTTATCAGATTCACTTTCCATAGATGTGATGTTGTTCTTGTAGTAGTAGAAATACCCAATCCCTCGCCCAACTGGCTAGATCAAGCATTCTATTACCTTTTCCGCAGCTAGCTGGATCAAGCAATCCATATCTGATAATTAATTAGATTTTTTAGTTACAAGGTAGCAAAGCTAGAATGAAAATAAATTGAGAGTGAATAAATGAATGAAAACAAGAGAGAAAATAATCCGATGACAATTGCACGGCTTTCAGGTAGGTACACTATTAACTCTATTATCTTCACAGTGAATAAACAACTATTGGTCTTTTTGACTAATAATTGTACTACTATTTTTCATTACGGATAAGGGTCTAAAATACCCTCCTTCCATCTTTGCGCTCCAAATTACTCTTTTATCCACCTATATTACCCTTTCTCTTATTCATCATATTAATTTGTGAATTAACTAACATGTAACAAAAATTAAGTACATGAAGGTGAAACATTTCATTCTCAAGTTTTTACTTTCATTTCCTCTATGTTGCCTATATAAATTAACTAGTTTCTGGACACATGCCTTGCGCATGATATATGAGTGTACTATTTTTAGAAATTACATATATTAGTATACGAGTCTTTGAAAAGTAAAATAAAAAAGAAAAAGTTGGGGTAATATTCTATTATCAAAGTTATTCCATTATCGTTTCTCTGAAATTAGTCAGTATACATAATATACCAAACACAAATAAATTATATAATAAGGTGGGGGTAATATTCGATTAATAATGTCTAAAATTAGATTATTTGAATTTGGTGTGCAGTTATTAAGATATTAAAACTTGATGTTCGCAATGATGATACATATTAGGGGTAGATATAGATATTGTGATCCATATTGGAGTTATATCTTAAAAGATCATTAAACTATGATAATTTATCTAGTAAAGTCATTGAACTTTGTTTTGTATCAATAAAATCACTCAACTTAAAGGTTTTTAATCTTCAAAAATCACTCAACAACCTAAACAAAATTTATGTCCTTGTTTTGATCAACAACTATGTTGGAATTACTGTTTTGTGAGACAAAATCACAAGATAGATGGCTTACCTTTTGATTCTCCTCTTAAGTGTAAGTTGTCTAATTTCTTCAAATGTAAAACTGGATAAATTAATTAATTACATTTGAGAGTAGTTTATGATCAAGTTCTTCTTTCTTAGTTTAACTTTCGTTTGTCCAGATTTGAACTAGGACTTCTCTGCTCCAATTCCATTTTTAAAGATTGTCGTTGAATCAAAATCAATCTGAAAGTTCCTCAACTAATGTGGGATGCATAACACCCTCTGCACGTTAAAGAATAAGTAATTAAAGAAATTTTGTTGCAAGAAAGGATAAGTATTCTTCTTTAAGTATCTATAAGAGTTCACCTTTGGTCTATAACTCTGGTGTTGCTTATTGAATCAATTTGTCCTTGTATGTGTTATGGTTTTTATTTAATACATAATGAATTACTGTACTTAATATGCTGAACTCATTGTTTTTTGTGACGAAATCACAAGATAAGTATCCCCGTATCACAAGATATATAACTAGATGGTTTGAGTTCAAGTAACATATATACTTTTGGAAGGAAATATTTTACCCCCAAAGTGGAACGTTTGAATTCAAATACCAGACATCAGGTGCAAAACCCAAAAAGAAAAAAAAAAGGCCTTGAACATCACATAGTTACTGGAAAGTAAAGGTAAGATATTCAATAAAAGCTTAACAAGAGGAATAATAGAGAATTTGGTATATGAGAATGCAAGCAAGGAATAGTAGTAGTGGGGTCAAAATTAAAGTGGGAGTGTTGATTAGATAACATTTCAAAATTGCAGACACAGAAAAGTAGAAATAAAAGGAGAAGTGTAATATTTGCTTTTGGAATTTTCTCTGCAATTGATCAAGTGAAATAATGGAGAATTTGTTTTATGACAATGAAAACTAAAAAAGTAGTGGCGTCATTATTAAAGTGGCAGTGTTTGATTAGATAACATTTCAAAAAATTCTGATTCTGTATGGGAGACAAGAAATGTAGATAAAAAGTAAAAGTATATGTTTGCTTTTGGAATTTTCTCTCTCCAATTGATTAAGTGAGTCATATTGAAGCCCTTCTTCTCTACTCCTGAACTGAAAACAACTTTTTTTTTCTTTCAAATTCTTGGAAGTTGAATTCTGGAGTGAGTTTTATGGCGGTGAAGATAAGGCATCCGCACCTAACTCAACTTCCAAAGCTAGATCATGAGGGGAGCATTGCACAGGTCCACATAAGGAGAACACCAGTTCATGGCCAAACATATTTTCCGGAGCTGAACTCCGAAAAAAAGTGAAAAAATTTCATGGCCTAACAGCCCCTATTCTCACTTTTCTGTGCTTTCCTTCCTCTGGTTTTTACCCTTTCTCATTTGTTAATATTGTATTTTATGGATAATAATATTTTTTATATCTCACCTTTGAGTTTGCGTACACTCTACCTTACTCAGACTCCACTGTTTGGACTACACTGGATATGTTGTTGATTTCAAATAGATTTATCCTTAATAATTGAAATATAGAAATAATATCAGATTCATCAATTCAAAGAAAGAAAATATACAATTAGTAAAGCACCCAATTCATGTGTTTAATCAAAAGATGAATACTTTTTCTAAGACGTAGTCCCTTTTAACCTGTCGTTAATTTGACTTGGGTCCCAAACCAACCGTTGTGAGCTGCCTTCCAGTTCTATTGCTTCTTCTCCACCCAATAACTGCTTGTATGACATTGGGCTGGAGCTTGTTCATAACACAAAAGCTATTGGGTTCACATGAACTTGAAACGAGTACTTATTACTTTCCTAGATTCCGATTCATGGACAACACTCTAGCTCCTGCCATCACTAGTGTCTTCATACTGAGAGCAGAGAGTAGAAGTGTGTCATCAAAGGTGGAAGGCACATTTGGAAACTTAGCAAATTACATATGGTTCATTGGTTAGAAGGACCATGTGCATTGAGAGCGAGAAGATGTCTATACATATACAAGATAAAATATACTATTGGGGTAATGCAATAGTTTTCTTATTTGTTATATTAGTACGTTGTTTGTAAGTGGAAATCTGGATTATTCCTACCTTCTAGTTTTCGATTTAATTATGCATTTTGTTGCAAGAAAAGATAAGTCCCCTTTCTGTATCTATAAAGAGTTTATCTTTGGTGTATAACTCTAGTGTTGCTTAATGGTTAATGTTTTGGTTTTTATTTAATACTGCATTTGTTATGGTACAGAGTGAATTAGGGCAATATAACAGGACGACACAATGAGATTGGAAAAAATGTTGGGTATATTCAGGCCATGGTATTCAATTTGTTCGAAACGACACAAAGGTAGAAAATTAAGCTTTCTTGCCTAGTTAATTTGAGTCAGTTAAATTTGGTTTCCATTACTGTAATGACCCTCATGGTCATTTCTGTGTCTTGCCTTCTGTGTGTCGTTTAGAGCGTTCCAATAGCGACCCCAAGTCATTTATGACTTGCTGGGACTGACAGTTCGGTCACCTGGTCGTTCGTTTGGTCTTGGTGCGAGTTTTTGTGTTTTGAAGCTTATGAACCTTGAACGATCATTTTCGATCAAAAGTTCAAGAAGATGACATCGGAATCCAATTCTGACGATTCCATCAGCTCCAGAAGGGTCATTTTAGGATAGTAGCATGGTCGACATGACTCTCGAGGTTTTCAGTGTGAGTCGGTGCAATTAGTCGTTTTAGCCTTTGAAATTTAGCCTAAGTTTGACTTTGGTCAACATTCTGAGTAAACGCGCTCGGATGAGAATTTTGTCAGCGTGGTTAGCTCCGAAATGTCAAGTTTGGTCTAAATTGACCCTTCTTTTGTGTCTGGAGGTTTTTGATATCTTTCCGAGCCCTTTTGTGGGTTTTGACTTAAAATGACTTTTGGAAGTGGGACCCACTTTTTATTGAAATGACCTCTGATGAAAATTTTGACTGCGCCGTTGAGTCTGGAATATTGAATTTGGTATGGTTGCATATCTCGTTTGCGTGCACGGGGTTCCGAACGAGTTCGGAGCACCCCGTCGGAGTTTTAATTTTGGGAAAAATTGCAGAAAATCTGTTATTTATTGCAGAAAAATCAGCAATATTTCCCCAAACTTAAACCTTCATAAGTCTCTCATCTCTCAATCGATTTGGGCGATTCAAAAGGCAAAGTTGTGAGATTTTTCAAGGGGAACGTGTTGGTGAGCTCGGATAGTGATTTGGAGTCCCCGTTTGAGGTAATTTTCGTAAAATACCTGCTGCCATACCCTTTTTGTGAGCTTGATTTTGGGAATTTTTGAGACTTGTTTTCTTAGCCTTTCTAGATCCGATTTTGGTGATTTTTGAGGCTATCTTGAGTGGTTTTTCGAGGAGAACGTCGTGGTGTTGTCGCATTTTACTGTAGACCTCCAGTTTCGGGTAAATACACTGATTAAACTGCTGTCCCATTTCTAGTTTTTGAGAAAATTTGGGTTTTGGTTGTATGTTGGTATTGTGTTGTTCCCAAGCCCCGAATTGTGTCCCATTTTGGGACATGAGCTGGGGGAACTGGTTAGGACCCACTTTTGGTGTTAATTTCGGAATTTTCAGCACGGGTCCCACGATTCTCGTTTTGACTCCAAAATTGACCCGTCTTCGTTTGTTGTGATTTTAGTGTCTAAACGACCATATTAACGTTGTGACTCTATTTTTGATAGCGGGGCAGCGTTTCGAGACCGTTCGGAAAGGAAAAGCTCCGAAGGAGTGATTTTGGAGCGCGTGTGATCGGCCTACAGGTAGGCTACGGTTTTTTCACTCTTAGATTGAACTCGAAAATGTGAATGCATGTTGATTAGTTGGGATTTGGGTTGGGTAGTTATTGAATCATGCATAGGTGTTCAGAAATCATGTTTTCGGCCTATTTCGAGAATTATCGGGTAACTATGAGCATGCTTTGTGTTATTAATGGACCCTCCTCGCTGTGTGGAGTGCTTGCATGCTTAATTACTATTTATTTGAAGTATGTTGGGCCTTAGTTTAGGTTTGACTAGGGCTTGCCTTAGAAATACATGATTCGGATCCGATAGGCCTTAGTTTTACCCCTACGTCGCTCGGCCGACTTAGATCCCTGTAGACTGGTGTAGCAGACTTGAGTCTGATAGATTGGGCCTTAGCTAGGCGATACGCTTGCTCCGACTTTAGTTATCCTTATTTTCCCCGATGTTACGGCTTCACGAGTTACGTCGGCGACACTAATTCTACTTTGCGATTTGAATTTGGTTTTCGATTTGGTTCCAAGGACTTTCATTGATTGGCTATGTGTGGACGGCGTTTCACGGACATTTATGAGTATGGATCGATTG